>DWBA01000494.1:0-13237 GCA_018236825.1 Apodemia zela | reverse complement strand
TATAGGCGATGGTTGACTCTTTCCATCAGGAGACCCATCTGCCTGTTTGCTATCTTATGATATAAAAAAAAAAAAAGACAGATATGTGGTCTGATAACGGGGCACTGCCCAATGAACAAAAACATGCACACCTTGGGCTAACTGACAGTCCCCTATGCAGGGTGTGCCTAAACCATGAAGAAACCTCACACCACATGATGTTTGCTTGCGAGGAATTGCTAAGGGCCCAGTTCTATGAATTAAGGCTCAGTAGTATGTCTGTGCTTAGCCAGTTTTTACACCACTGTATAAATAGGAACTGATCATTAATGAAAACTAATTAATTTTGAAAGTATTTATTTTCTTCACTTATCCTTCACACCAAGCTTATCATAAAACAACGACATAAAAATCTATATTTTTTAAGGCATATCACAAGGGAGTGCTTAGAGAATCTAAAGTGTATTACACGCAAACAAGGAGGGTTCTTAAGCTTTGATTTTGATTTTATTGGCTAAGGAACAAGACAGTCCTGTTCCATCTGGTTCCACATTCAGTTCTTGTACAGTACTGTCATTTATGACCATAGAAAATCTCTTTGAGCGGAATCCTCCCAGTGGTGGTAGATTAGTCCCTAGGTCTAATGCCTTGATGAAGTTGCCACTAGGGTCAGCCAACATGCGAATCTATGGAGAAAATTATCTTATAAATATATATTTTTAATATTAGTTACTTAATTTATAATAAGAGTGCTCTTTTTGAGTGTAATTATTGCTATGATCCAAAATGATGAACAAATCATGTAAAAAAAATTAATGATTATAATATGCATGTAGTGTGGTTGCCTCTATGGTCTAGTGGTCCGATGTCTGTGTTGACCACATGAGGTCTCGGGTTTGATCCCCGGGTCGGGCAATTCAAAAAATGTGTTTTCTGCTAAAAACAACGTTGTCCGGGATTGGATAAGTGCCTGATTGGCGATAGGCTTGCCACCTATCACATTGTGGGACCAAGTATCTTCTGCTTATCGTGGGTGCACTGGTGTAACCTCTGCCTACCTCTTGGGGGATACTGGAATGAAGATACTTTTTTTACACACAAAAACATATTCCAACTACCTATATATTTTAAAGTGAAAACAGTCTTTACGTTGCTTTGAGCATTCTATAAGCACAAAAACCTTCTGGGTTTGCATGACCCATCAGGCTTGTAACACAAGTCAAATTCACAATGTTTTGTTATTGTAAATTTTCACTTCTGTCAACAGTCTTCTTTCTATTATTACTGCCTTTTTCTATACAATTAATACAACAAAATTGTTTATCTATAAACAAACTAATACAATAAATTTAATAAAGTAAATATATTGTAAATATTACATAGAAAAAGCTGAATTATTATTATTGGACAAATTAGATGAACATACAAAAACACACTACTATTTCATTGACATTTTAAAGGATTGCATGCATATTAAAATCACCAATTTTATTTAAAGACCAATAGTCCAATTTTTCACACATACTCCCTTAAAACCAGTGAAACTATGTTGTTAAGTAAAGAAATTGTGATACTTAATAAATAATCTTAAAATCTATTAATTAATATTGAATTGTAAAAAAAGACAATTAAGTTTGCCCTTTGTTCTGGCTTGTGTAGGCTTTTTGTTTATGTAATTTGTCATTCACAGGGAAGTATTTGCCTCTTCTCTTTAACTAATAAGATTTGAAATTCTCTGTAGTGATTCAAGCCCCAAAGACAATCTGCCTTTGTCCCAGGGAATTTGTAAAAACAATTGACTGATGAAATCATTGCAATTACTAAATATTTTAGTTCTACAGATTTTCAACTGGGTTTGGGACATTTTCTTACAAATTTCTGTCACATCAGCATCAGTGATTGTCACTTCAGTGTTCCACTGGTTTGAGTTTAACTACCTCTTACTTAAAAAGTAAAAGAGTTACTAAACTCAAACTAACCTAAAGAATCCTTTCATGTTCAGAAATATCTATAAACAACATTGACAACAGAAGATACTTCTTTTTCTTTATCTTTGAAACTATCACTTCATCTTAATCTAACTCATCTAAAATTGTTTAATGCACTGCACACATCATATTTCATTAGACTTCCACCCACCCCCAACATTTGTATGCAAACATATATTATAAGCGATTTGTTACCCATGTATTTGCAAATATCGAAATCACATTAATATAAAAAAAGATTATATATAGTTTAAACATTACAATTGAGTGGAAACAACTGATTAAATATGTAGATTATTGTAATGAAAGGTTAAAGATCAACTAGCACAATCGTTCAGAACATATTACACATCATAAGATCAAGTTGACATGGACACATACCTTTCCTTTAGTATTATGTTGTGCACCCCAAGCTGCCATTACATATGGATCGTTGACAGAGACGCAAACAATTTCCGACACACCTTCTGACTTCATTTTGTCCGCATTCTCAATATATCCAGGCAAGTGGGTTTTAGAACAGCCTGGTGTAAATGCTCCGGGTACAGCAAACAGTACGACTTTTTTTCCTGACGTCAAATCACAAATATTTACTTTGTTCGCCGGAGAATCTTCAAACAAGTCGACTGACGGCAGCTTGTCTCCAACCTTAACATTAAAATTAATGTAAATAAACCCGTAAACCTTACATAACGTCCACCGGTAATGAAACAAGAAAATAATTACCTTAACGGGTGCCATGGCTATTTTAGACGTATGTACTAATCTGTTCGGCGTTGGTTTATGGAATGAAATGTTTCTAATAATTGACAGACTGGAGCGAAACATTTGTGTGACTGATTGATTTTTTATTAATTATTTAGCAGCACTCTCTTGAAATACCGCTTCTTGACGTTGTTCTATAGCGGCTTACTCTTGACAAGTTGACAGTTGACACTGACAATTGTGAATTGACAAATGACAATTAGTGACAACTGACAAAGGGAAACAACTAATGGGTGTGCTTACAACAGCTGCTAACCTAAAATATCTAAGTTGAATCATTAGAATTCTAAAAATATGTATTGTCAGTAATCAGGATTATTTATAGATTTTTACTTTGTAAGTCAGGGTGCCATTGTGTAATTCTGACACTTCTTTGATAAGTTTAGAAAGTGTGTCCCTTGACAAGAAACCAGCTGAGCTCAGATGCTTAATTAAAATTACTTCCTCTGACAGGTCTGATTATCTTATCTGATTAAGATATCTTAGGTTAGTAGTTGTTCTGAAAGCACCTAACAAATCGGCATGTTCGGCGGAACTAGTTTCTTAGTAGTCTAAGTTAGTTACTAAGGCCCACCGAGCCCTTTTTTAAATGCTTAGAAACTTCCAATGCCTCCAAATTCTAAAGTTCATTTTCAATTTATTTCTTTAATTTATTCACTAAATAAATTACAGAAATTGATCTAATTCTAACCCAAAAGTAATCAACTTTTGTTTAATATTGTTATGGAATTCTAAATTTAGGAAGATTTTGTATATATTAGAATGTACCTAGTCGTGATAATTTATTACATAATTTATACATATTTTCAATACTCGGACTTACATCCAGCTACTAGTGTTCAGATGAAGGTGGTAAGATATAGATCTTTGATCAAAAGACAATACCGTCTTGATTCTTAGTGAATATGTCATTTCCAATTTACACTTGAAAGACATTTCACTAGATTTTTGACCGTTGTGGCGCTAATCATAAACATAATAATATTTATCCGTTCGCTAACAAAATCTTTTACTGTTGTAAAAACCTGCCACAAAGTAGGTGCGAGTAGGGAGGCACTATAACATCACGTGATGAAAGGTCTACAGCGATAATACAGTTCTGTTGTAGGTGTTACGACTGAACTAGTGAGTTTCAATTGTAACTCACACCCAAACAGTCTGTAGTTAGCTGTGCTGGTGAGACCAAGACACACATCAAGATCGAAACCGTTAATTTCAATACTCGGACAGATACCTACGTACATCCAGCTACTAGTGTTCTAGTGTTCAAGTGGGGATGGTAATATATAGATCTTTGATCAAAAGACAATACCGTCTTTAGTGAATATATAATTTCCATTTTACACTTGAAAGACATTTCACTAGATTTTTCACCGTTGTGGCGCTAATCAATATAAAAATTATAATAATTATATACTGATAAAATGGATTATCTTAAATAAATTATTAAGCTTTGAAGAATGTAGCTAGGTTTATATGTGTGCATGTAATAAATATAAATATATTTTAAGTAATTCTTGATTGATTGTATAATTGTTACTATACGATATAAAAAATCAATTGGTTTTAAACTCACACTCACACACTTGTCGACGTTGTTTTATGTGCAAGTAGGACGACACTATGTTGTCTTTGTTGTATGAAACGTATTAACTTACCTTATCATACACCACACCAGAGATACATCTATCTAATACCTTTAAGCGAGCAATTCTTGTATATATATCACGGAAACGGCCCCAACGATTTTCTTGAAATTTTGTATTTAGGGGGTTTCGGGGGTGATAAATCGATCTAGCTATGTTTTATTTAATTTAATAAAATTTGGCCTCACATGGGGTACTGCTCTCATCTCTGGGCCGGAGCTCCCCAGTATCAGCTTCTTCCTCTTGATCGCATTCAGCGTAGAGCGGTGCGAATTGTTGACGACCAGGCTATTTCTAATCGGCTTGACTCTTTGGCATTACGCAGAGATGTACGTTCGCTCTGCATCTTCTATCGGATTAATCTTGGAGAGTGTTTCGACGAATTGTTCGGATTTATTCCTGTAGCTGAATTCCATCATCACTATCACCACCTCGATGTTTGGAAATCCACAACTGTGCGCTATTCTCGGCATTTTTTGCCTCGCACTACTCCCTTGTGGAATCAATTACCTGCGGGGGTGTTTCCGAGTGGGTACGACTTGGGAACTTCACGAAAAGAGCTTACTCTTTCTTAAAAGGCCGGCAACGCAACTGCAAGACCTCTTTAATTGCGGATGTTCATGGGCAGCGACGATCACTTACCATCAGGTGCACCTCCTGCTCGTTTGCTCCCTCTTCTAAAAAAAAGCACAGGTGCAATATGACATACTGTATTGCACCCAACTTTCAAATACAAATAAAAACTCAAAGTATTCATTTTTTAATGCTAATTGACTGAATTTTATAAATGAAAATTATTTATCATGAAATGTGTTGAACCGGATAGTTAATAGATTTTCCGGTTCATCATGATCGGTTTAGATTAACTCTGCCTACCTCGTAAGAGTCCGAGCGTGACGATACTTTTTAAAATTATTTTTATATCCTATATAATAATAATGTTCAAAAAGTGATTTTAGTCTCAAGTCTTTCATGAGGCCAGCAACGTAAGGAACGGTGGCAATCAACCGGTGTTATTTTTAAATTCTGACAAGTTAACGACTAACTTAGATTACTAAGATATGAGTTCAGTCAAACACACTTTGTGAATTAAGAATTTGCAGGAAGCACCCAAGCAGTACCCCAGTCCCCAACTACTGCAACGAGACTGCAACTATTTATATGTATTATCTATGTACTAACTAGTGGCAACTCCGAAAAGTTAATTATTTTAATTTAGGCAACTCGCAAGTCCCAAGTCGCAACTGGCAAATGGCAATTTAGAAGAATTTCTGACTTTGTGGTTATGTTTGGTTGTTTGTACTGAATTTAATATGAGTGTAAAAAATATATTATCAGTGGCGATTTAATAATTTATATTGAGTTATAAGTATTTTTAATCATGGAGAATCCGTCAATGGACACTGTTCATCAGGCTATTATCGCCTTGTACGGTAATCCCAATAACACCGAAAAAGAAAAGGCTTCTAAGTGGTTGGGAGAAGTTCAAAAATCTGTAAGTTTTATTATTAAATTATCTAATTTATTTTAACATAAACATTTTTTGTTGCTTCTATAAAATATCAGTGTTATTTCCTTGATTAATAGTAGCTTTGTTTTGTTATTTTAGATACATTCGTGGAAGATAGCTGATGAGCTGTTGCAACAGAATGAAAGTGTACAGTCATGTTGGTTTGCTGCCCAGACTATGAGAGCGAAGGTCCAACATAATCTGTCAGAGCTACCTCAGGAGTCCCTTGTATCGCTCCGGGATTCTTTACTGACACATCTGGAGAGTTCTCAAGCGACTCCAGCGATTGTTACCCAACTCTCTCTAGCGTTAGCTGATTTAGCATTACAAATGCCATCATGGCAAAACTTTGTTAGTGACATTATAAAAGTATTTTCGAACAATAACGATTTTGTGTTATTAGAAGTGTTAACAGTGTTTCCTCAAGAAATTGACTCTTCTAATTTAAAATTAGGCGAAAATCGTCGGGAAGAGGTAAAAGCTGAACTAAGAGCAAATTCTCAGACAGTAATGTTATTTCTAAAAGAATGTCTAAACAATTCACAAAACTCTCAAGTAGCATTAAAAGTGATAAAGTGTATGACATCTTGGGTTCAAGTCAAAGCTATGAATGTTCAGGAGATTCCACAGAATGCTGTTATTGGATTTAGTTTTCAAGTGCTAAGAGATTGTAATTCAATAAATTTACTGCATGAAGCTGCAGCTGATTGCTTATGTGCTACCTTACACTGTTTAGAAGATAACAACAATAACGATGAAGTAGAGCAATTGTTGTTTAATAATATATCAGCTTTAGAAGAATGTTACCACATGGCTGTGGCACACGAGGAAGACGAAAAGGCAACACACTATGCAAGAGTGTTCACGGAAATGGCAGAAACATTTTTAGAGAAAATAGTTCTCAGTGTTGCCAACGGATCAATGCATTTTTCAATAAGATCTTTAGATTTATGTTTAGTTTGTGTTGGTCATCATGATTATGAGGTATGTGCTACTAAAATTACATGCGTACATATGATAACATTAGTTCTGTTTTCCTATAGTTAGAGATAACTATACCATATATTTTTGGCATTGCTCCCATTTTTCTGTATTAATACTATATTAATAATATTTATTAATAATTAGGAAAGTGTTTATGCTTTTACATTTCCCTAAGTTTTCTTTTATTCTATTCCCTGCATACACTTTTCTGCCAATGTCAGCAATTTACTTTCCATTCCTACTAAAAACACATTCATGATATACAAACTTATTCACTTTTTCCAACCCTATACCAGGAACCATAACTTTTACATTAACATAGAATTTACTAAATGGTTCTAACATTCTGATATACAATTTCTTCAAAAAAGAAAAAGTACTCATTTGAATGGAGAAATATATTTTTGTGGGTGTAATTATACTAATTAATTCTTTGGAGATTATTGGAAACATATCCCAGTTAGTTATATCTAGCTAGAGCTTCAATAAAATATAAGAAAATTCAGCATTGCCTACAAACTCAGCACAAGGAAATGGCTAGAGAATATATACAGAAACACAAAAAATATCACAACACCATAAGAGTATCTTAATAGTAATCAACCTTGTTTTCCGTATGTTATGCTTTAGATTCAACTATTGTTCCGCTTTACTGACAAGATCTCGTAAAATTTTATTAGGCCTTTAAAAATTCAACTTTAAGGTCACAACTTAAGCATTTAAAATTGCAAGTTACATGCTACTCATAAGACTTTTTGTGAAGTGACGCTTCCCAATGTTGGCTGTGATTGGACGAAATAAGACCACACATTTTTTTCGTGTTCTTATTTCATTCGCTGCAAGGCGGCAATCTTCTTTTTTTTTTTGCTTTTGCCCATTGTATGGGGCAATGAGATTCCACCAATGTCTATGTAGTGACTAAGACATGCTGGTATTTGTTTTAAGTAGGTGACGATCTTAAATCTGGTTATTTTTTATCAAAGAGGTAGAGATAAATTATTTTCATATTATTTATTTGCAGTCAACAATGTTTACAATATGTTTAACTATAGAATAAATCATCAAAGACTCTTTTGAGCATAGAAAGCTTTTTATATAACTAAAATTATGCTGATAGACACTTTATGAATTAGCTTTTTTAACATTAAAAAAATCTGTTTGTTCTGTTTAACCTGAATGTTTGTTTCTATTAAACTTCTACCCTATTAATAATAATAGTTGCTAGCTAACAACAAGTTAATTTCATGCACCTATATATAAATGTTCTTAGACTAAGTTCCCTATCAAAAGGGTTCAGCAACATTCATATAGTGCTGCAAAATCTTGCCTGGGTTTGGTACCACTGACTTGTCGATTCCTGCCGCAATAGAATTAGTGGTTGTCATTGTCTTGTTCCACTTTAGAAGATAAATTAGCCGATGTGTGTGGTGCCAATGCACCATTAACAACTAGACTGATGATGGTTGTCTCTTTCTATCAGGAATCAGTTTATTTGCTGTCTTAGGAGTTATAAAAGTGATACAAATATATTAAGGTGTTCTAGATAAAAACAAAGCAGACTTTTCTATGGATGTTGTAGCCTTAATGTTACCAGATTTACAATTATAGTTCTTTTTTTTCTGAAGTATCTGATAGTAACAAGCAACCAATATATGTTTGAGTACTGGAAATTAGTTAGTTTTGTGACATTCATGTGGCTGTAAATAATGACATATTCACAATTCATAAAAATGTAATTGTCAAAGTGGTGGTGTCCTGCATGTGACAAAATCTGTAAAGGCAAGACCATGGCGTTATAATGCCAGATATAAAATAAACTTCAATATTTTTCATATTTTCACTAAATTAACTAACATTGAATTCTTCCCAAATTTTCAGATTGCAGAAGTCACATTCAATTTATGGTATAAGTTATCTGAAGAAGTATATGAAAGAGATTATCAACCACTAACTGATGCATTCAAACCGTACATTGAGAGGCTTATTGAAGCTCTAGCAAGGCATTGTCAGTGTGAACCGGATCACACCCACTTACCTGAAGAAGGAGATGACTTTTATGTAAGTATATTTGCTCAATGACTTCGAGCTACTATAGTACTTTAAAATTTAAATTCAAAATTACATTTGTACAAAAGTATAATTGTGGAGGAAGAAGTGCAGGCCTGATTTTATCTTTGAAACATGGGTCTATGTAATTCACCCATAAGGGATTTGCATAAGAATAATGTTACAATACTAAAAAAAGCCATGCCTGAGTAGGCATTTAAGGCACTCTGAATATAGACACCCTTAAAGCTGAGTTTCAAATTAAATAATGTAGTATTATCAATTGAGCATTATTTCCTAGTAGCAAACATTTAATTTTGAAGGTGAAATTATTTAAATTTGCTATTTTCCGCGAACTGTTTTATGTGACCTTCGCGATGCCACCGAAAAGAAAGACGGCGATTTTTTTAAATGGATAAAAACTTACCGAACGGTCCGGACCAAAAGAAGACCCCAGCGGCACAATTATCCACCACACTTCCGACGACGGCAGCAAGCACAAAAGCACACAATTTACGCACTTAACACACATTTCACTTCGAAACCGAAGAATCCTAAGGAGAACGAACATTACCTCACTCAACGAGAGTGTAAGTAATGACTTACACTCTCGTTTTATATATCGTAGTTTATTTGTAATAACTTACACTCTCGTTTTATATATCGTAGTTTATTACTGAAATATGAGTTACAGTTACAAATCTATCAAGTTACAAAGAGTTCTAAACTAAAAAAAGAGAAATAAAAATGAAGTTCAATTGTTCAATATTGTTAAAGTAGTTGGATACTGATGTCTTGTACGTTCTTAATGGTAAAAACTTTGGTATGTTTGTATGTATATTGTACTGAAGGTTTTGTAGAATGCATGCAACTGAATTAGCAATGTGAAAATGAACTATTACAAAACACGTAATAAGAATTATGTTACACAAAAGCTGGGTTTTTTATTTAAAAAAGTGTTGTGTGCTTATGAATTCACATTGTTGGGTTAAAAGTTACGGAAACACACCTGTATATCTAACAAAGTATGTAATTTAGTATCTGTTACAATAGTGCTTGCGAACTATTTATGTTTATTTTCATTTAAAGCATATTTATCATCAATTTTAGGAATTTCGAATGAAGGTGATGGAACTCATAAAGGATGTAGTATTTATTGTTGGCTCAAGCTCAGTCTTCCGACAAATGTTTTCTACTTTACAATCAGACTTACCGTGGGAACAAACTGAAGCTGCATTGTTTGTAATGCAAGCAGTTGCTAAGAACATACTACCGTAAGTTACTTCATTGTTTGATACAGATTGGTAAAATTATATAAATTTGGTTTAAAAATTAAAAAAAAATATATCTTCACACCTGTATCCTTGAAGATGTAGGCAGAGGTACAACCAGTGCACCCACGTTGAGCCAAAGGTCCTACGGTCGGTCCTACTTGGCCCCAGTATGAGATAGGTGGCCAGCCCAGCGCCAACCGGGCACTTATACAATCCCAGGCAACATTGTTTTTATCAGAAAACTGAAAATACATATTTTTTGATTTGCCTGACCCGGGAATCGAACCTGGGACCGCATGTGGTCAACACCACACACAGGGGTGACAAATATTGTTTTAAATATTGGTATAAATTTTGCAATTTATTTTGCTATTTTATTATTTTTTTGTATAAATAGAAAGCAAACAAGCAGATGGCTCTCCTGATGGAAAGAGAAACCATCTCCAATGGACACAAAGATGTTAATGGTACGTTACTGTGTGATTGGATGACAATGCTAGGTTACTCAAATATATAGGCGATGGTTGACTCTTTCCATCAGGAGACCCATCTACCTGTTTGCTATCTTATGATATAAAAAAAAAAAAAAATATTGAATAATTGCCTAATTTGCCCAAAAATTTATTTAACACTGTAACATAATTTTAAATCATGTTTCCTATGATATATAAACAATAGAAAAAAAAAATAACAAAATGACGTTAAAGGATTGTTATTTATTTTACAGAGAAGAATATGAATATGTGCCTAAAGTAGTAGAAGCAATTCTTTCCATGCCAGAGGGTACACATCGAGCAGTACGAAAAACATGTATTCTACTATTGGGAGAGTTATGCGAGTGGATTGAAAGGCATCCTGAGTGCTTGGAGCCTTGTCTGCAATTACTCATACGAGCACTTCACGATGAGAATCTAGCTCACGCAGCTGCTACTGCATTACAAGTAAGTACATGTTTATAGTTTATTTTTATATCTTAAGATAGCAAAGAATAAGGACCCTATGTCGAAGGAGGATATAGTTTAGGTGGTGGTACCAGACCCGGGCAAGACAATGCTGAACTCCACCACCTAGTAGCCACGATGGTAGTGACTCGCATTGCCAATCATCTGCCCCTTACCAAATGCCTGACAGAATTCTATTCTTCATAGTAGCCCTTTTTTTGGGAAATTTTATTTGGGAAAACCCTTTCGCATCGGGACAACGTCGCATGGTGAGTAGAAACCGAGCGATGTATCGGAACACTACGGCACATCACTGAATCTCGGGAACCTGAGTGCAATAAGTAGTGAGCGTTCCGATCTTACCACCCGCAGGTCACCCTATGGAGGACGAAATATCGAAACTTCTGCTCTTCTTTTTATTCTGACCCTTTGACGACGAATCTGAAGAGCTTTGGCGTCCCATTCTCGCTGACTTTCTGCACTCTTTCTGTGGCATGATCTTGTCACAGAAACACAAGACAGCACTCCATTATTCTTTACATTCGCACATCTGTCTCAACACAATCGGTAGCAACAAATCAGTGTCGATTGCGTTAGTCAGTTGATGTCTCTCGTATTCCCAGGCTGGGCATTCCATAATAGTGTGCTGGGCTGTGTCAGTGCTGTGACTGCAATGATGACACTCAGTGTCAGGCTCTCGTCTCGCTATCACAGGTACTTACCAAAACAGCCATGTCCGATTAGCATCTGTCAGCCGGAACGTCAGACTTCCATGACGCCTCCACATCCACAAATTGAAGACTTCACTGCCTCAACCGTACAGACCCCAGCATGTGGTCCGTCCAGTTGACTTGCCCAAGCTGCTATTGCAAACCTCTGAATTTCTTTTGCTACCTGCAATGGTCACTCCCCTCCAAAGCGTTGCTCTATGTACTACCTTTAAACGTAGGCAATTATTTTTGCCTCAAAGTCCTAAGTTAGTTGCCTCGCAAGAGCAGTTGCGGCCTCAAATGACACGCGGTATCCACGAATTACCCTCACTGCCACGGCACGCTGCGGCTTCCGCAATAGCGTTAACTGAAACTTAGGGGTACTGTGACTTCTCGGTTCAATTTGCTTCACCCAGGGTGCTGGATTGCACCACAGGCTATTGACCCCGCCCCCCCTGCCACGTCAAGGCTTGGTACCATGGGGGGGAAATTTTCAACGCCTAATGTAAGATGTGGACACAAATGAACAACTTAATGGAAGAGATCTGGACTTTGTGGACTCTACTGTATTTTTCGGACTAAGACTAGATTAAAAATCTGTAAACCGGTTAAACACGCAGGCCATCCCTGAAAGTTCCGGTTAAATTAAGGTATTTTAAGCTCAAAAGAGTAAAAAATTTTGCTCGATATGCTTAAGATTAGATTTTTGAGCTCAAAGAATTGAAAATTTTTGATCTTACGCATGGCATTCAACACAATTTTTTGAGTTTTTCAAATGTTGTCAGCTACAAAATAGATTAGTTGAAAATTTTCGAAGAAATGTCAATGTATTTCAACATTAAAACATTTTTGAAAAATCAACTGATTTAAATCCGATTTGCGGTATTTGTCGTAATTTTTTAAGGAGAAGAGCTGAAATAAATCTAAACTTACTTCATATTTTTAAAATAACTTTCAGACTATAAGATTGATTTCAAAATCTAATCAGCTCTTCTAATAAAAAGATTCCGTCAAATACCGTAAATTGGACCATCATTTGGTTGATTTGTTCGGGATTTATCTAGGGCGAATTTTTTTGAAATTATTCGTCATTTTCAACCCATTAATTTTATGAGCTATTATAATATTTTTCTTTGAGCTCGAAATACCTCAATTTAGCAGGAAGTTACAGGGTTTACATATTTTTTATAACTGCGTTATTAAGCAAGGAGTGTACGGTTACAGAGTATCTGTAAGGCGTGTCGCACGGCGGCCGTGCCGCACGTGTCGCAGCTGATGGCGGCGGCGCGGCTGGCGGACGAGCTCAACCTGCCGCTGCACACCGCCGCCACGCTCGTGCGCGCGCTCGCCGCCGCGCTGGGCCGCCTGCCGCCGGACCAGGTCAGCACACACAC
>DWBA01000493.1:0-13240 GCA_018236825.1 Apodemia zela | reverse complement strand
GTATTTATATATGTAATTCTATGTATTAGTATCGTTGACTAACACCCATAATACAAGCAAATAATTTGCTTACTTTGAGGTTAGATCAGTTCGTGTAATTTATCCCGGAATATTTATTTATTTATTATTTATTCCACAGATGACGAACGGGCGTCTTTCGAACACGAACGACAGTGACGATACAATGCCGAACGTTCTAGAACCCCACGTACAAATAATCCCCCAATCCTCCCCCACCCCACCCCCCATAAAAACCCTTCCGAACCCCCAAATAAACCCCCTTAGCCTATCCGCCCACATCCCTATTATAGCGAACCCCCTACAAGCTATAGAACAAGCACGGTTACAACAGAACTTCCTGCAGAAGTTAAATGAATTTTCAAATACCCCCTTAAATTTAAGTCATTTAGATGATGACAAACGAAAAAACGGTCATGACCGGGGTCAAGAAAAGTCAGACGACGTCAAACATGACTGTGGGTCAGTGACAGAAGAAGAAAGGTTGTATTTTAATGCGAAAAGACAACATGCCATATGGGAACACGAAGCGAAAATGAAAATTTTAAACATGGAGTTGAGACAAAAAGAAGAAATATTTTCATTGCAAAAGCAACTCTTTCTTATTGAATTAAGGTTGAAAATGGATTTCCTTGAAAAGGCAAGTGCGAAATGAAGGAAAGAGAGGGATATATAGGTATTCGTTTATAAGAAAGAGGATACACCGAGTAATAAGGCAGTTTAAATTCTTGCAATGGCATATTATAGCCTATTAGAAAACTGCAAAGAAAAATCGACGTTAATTTAATGAGTTAGGGTTTAAATTCATACATAGTCCGTTTTGTGCCATCTTAAATATTATAAAACTGTCTTTTTTATGAGAAAGGTACATTTTAGTACTATTGATCGTTTATTTTAATATATTAGAGCTGTGAATTTTGGTACATATGCAAAATACAAAGTGCACTATTATATCGGTATAAAAGACAAAAAGTCGGTAGAAAGCTCGTAATGGGGATACTGAGTACATATATTATGTCGGTATAAAACAAGTTGTACAGGTACATCATGCGTTATGTTGGTACAAAACTCGTAATGTTGGTGTAAAACTCATAATATTGATACAAAGCTCGAAATGTGGGTACTGGATACAAATATCATGTCGGTATAAAACAAGTTGTGTCGATACATAATGCTTTGTGTTGGTATAAAACTCGTAGTGTTGGTATAAAGCTCGTAATATTGGTACAAAACTCGTAATGTGCGTACTGGGAACATATATTCATATATTATATCGGTATAAAACAAGTTGGGTCGATACATAATGCGTTATGTTGGTATAAAACTCGTAGTGTTGGTATAAAGCTCGTAATATTGGTACAAAACTCGTAATGTATGTACTGGGTAAATATGTTATGCCGGTACAAAACAAGTTGTATAGGCACGAGTACATAATACGTTATGTTGGTATAAAACTCATAGTGTTGGTATAAAGCTCGTAATATTGGTACAAAACTCGTAATGTGGGTACTGGGTAAATAATATGTTATGTCGGTACAAAACTCGTAGTGTTGGTATATCATGTGTTTTGGTACTAAACTGTTAATGCCGTATTATGTTAATGCAAAATGTGTTATATCGGTATTGACATTATTCGGATTAAATGTACATTTGCCATATTTTTGCACCAATGTACCAAAAGGTACGAAATGTGATTGTAAATAGAAATATTATTTTTTCTAACGTTATTTTACATAGCTTATTTTGTATTTTTTTTTTAATTTTTAGTTAGTACATAAAATGTGCTTAAATGTCTGCGAATCGCGGATTTATTTTTATATTATTTTTTCGACATGGCAGCTTTCGTGCAAAGGATTAACATACTGCCAAATATTTATAGAATTTCATGTTTTTTTTAAGTTAGTACTTAGTGTCCCTAAAGGGACTGCGTAGGTTTTTTATAGACACACTAGATGTTTGGCAAAAAAGTGTAATAAATATGTTACTAGTCTTCTAAAATGTTAGTGAATCTGTGACTTAGATATTCGAAAAACAAAGTTTTTTTTTTCGTCAAACTCAGTGACTTTCGTTATAGACAGCTTTCCTATGTTTTGGGTGTATGATCTCCATAACTAGATAGCTTAAATACTGGGTAGTTTTTAAAATAAGTTACGCGCGGAAAATTTTTTGATATGTCTAAAAATTATTTAAAATTAACATTTCAAAATATACAAGTACTAATGGTTAGTAATGTACTAAGCTATCTAGTTAAGTCATTGATTTCGGGTTTTAAAAGTATACGCAATTTTGTAAAATATATACACATAATATTTTGAATGCCTATTGTAATGTTGCTAGTCACGAAATCTATAAAAATTGTATATAAAAAAAGTTCAGTCAAAATTTTCGAAATTCTGAATTAAATTGGAAATTTATTTAATAAATCGTATCCGTATTTAATTTGATCGTATTAAGATTACTTTCTAGCATTAACGGAAAGTTCAAAAACATAGAAACAGGGATTTTAAAACATTGACACAGATTAAAAAAAAATGTGATAGAATAAAATATAAAATAAAAAATATGTCTCTAAATCAAAATTATAAGGACAAATATACTAAAAATAAATAAAACATATAATATTTTTTAACTAAAAGTACTTCAAATAATCTATATAAATAAAATATATCTCCTAAAAATGTTTTTTGTGCCCTGCTGGGTTAATAATGCATGATAATTTTTCTTGAATAACTTTTATTACATTGTGTAATGCAAATAAATAAATAATAACTATAGAGGTGCACTGTTGTGCGTACATCACGCAACAACTACGGGACTAATTTTGTCCAATGTTTTTTTATTTTTTTGATTTGACATCAAAAAAAAACGAACAAAAAATCAACAGCATGATTTACAGATTTTTTTAAACATGCATAATACAGTCGATAACAATAATTATCTGACCTGAAATGTACATATTATACAATTAACTACTACATACATACGCAATTTCACGCTAAATCCTTTACGGGGTAAGCAGAGAGAATGGAGTGTAATATATCACGGTCCATACAGACTTGCCTTGCGTCCTCCACATTCATAACTCACTTCATGCAGACAAAAAAATAATTAATATTCAATCTTTTCATTAACTAATATAAAAAATAAAATTAGGTAACAAATTTAGACAAAAACCTAAATGTCTTCAGTTTTTATTCATACAGTAACTTAAAAAATGTATTTTTGACGTGTAACAACTTCCCTCCGCTTTTATGCAATTTGTGGGAATGATTTCGTAAATTGCAGCGGAAGTATGTCACAGGGCGCCGGAGAAGCGTGCGCTATTTGAAATGCCCAATGAGCGCGTGCTATTTCAATTGACCAATGGGCGCGCGCTATTTAAATCGACAAATGAATGCGCGCGGTGGTTGAGTTAGCCATCAAATGTCTGATGTTACACATCATATGCGACTAATGTAAGACTCGTTTGATTTTTTTTCTACGTATTCTGTTTCCTGACAGACATCTTGGTGCCAAACTAGACGGTATTGAAATAACAAATATAAAATATTCCTGCTTGTCTAAAAAAAAATAGTACGAAATTTTAATAAATGAAATTTATTGAAGTTTTAAAAGACTACGATATTTATGAGCACAACGTTTTCAGCATTGATTAATGCAGACGATGTCGCGTGTTTATATTTTCATTAATATTTGTGTATGTACTTTGAATTAATTAATAAGGATATTTATTATTATATTATACTACTTTATAAGTAAACTGGCAGTTGCTCGCGACTTCGTTTGCGTGACCAAAAATCATTACTTCCCTTTGCACAGTCGGGTGAAAAATTAGCCTATGTCACTCCGGGATAATGTAGCTTTCTAAAATTGAAAGAATTTTTGAAATCGGTCCAGTAGTTTTTGAGAACAAACTAAAAATCAAATATTTCCTCAATAATATTGGTATAGACAAAACCCTTTTTTATTTTACCTTACGGGTATATTAAGGAATATCTATTTTTTATATCCTTTGATATAACGACTTAGATGTTTCAATTTTATGTTTGTTATTATAAAAGTCAAATCGTGGAGTTACCAGCATTAAAATATCTACATTATGCATATTCAAGCTTTTTTTTTTGTTCAAACTTTAATTTAGTGTATTGAAGAATGTGATTCCAAAAAAACGTAACGATTATCTTTTTTTATACAAATATAAATATTTATTTAAAACTAGCTGATCAGGAAAACCTTATTCTGAATTATTTATTTTCAATTTTGTACAAATTCAATCAACCTTGTACAAATTTTAAACTTTTTACCGAAAACATAGAGAATATACAATTTCAAAGATACATATAGTGCCACCAATTTATCTATTCAGATAAAGTCGGAACTACAGCCGCCATCTCGTGTAATGCGTTACGCTACAAATTTTTCTTAGTAAAATTCTTAAATTCCAACTCTAAACGCCTCACTAGCGACACCCTCTACTGAAAAGATAAATTGGTGGCACTCTACCAACTATTATCTACTGAATTTGACTCCATTGTATGTCACTAGCATTAAGTTTTATCATACGTTCTATAATGGAAGGCCACAGAATATATCTAACGTTTTTAAAACGCAAATTGTTTTTATTTATTAATTATTTATGATACAAAATCCACAGCGCTTAATAATAACTACATTTTAAAAAGTAGTGCTTAACCTATGGCCAATTATGAATTTTTTTTTGTTCTTTTACAGATTATTTTTAATATTGTATTCCATTTATATATACCAGTTACACGATATCCTCGTCTAGACGTATGACATGTTTTAATGTCTGTAGAACAAACCAACCAAATTACATTTGCAATCTTCCACGACTAAAATGATTGACGTCTGAATGGCGCGCACACGTTTTAACAATTTTTTTTAAAAATACGATGATGGTTCATTATTGTTTGTTTTTGTTACTGTTGTATTTTCATTTTTTTTATTTATGTTATTTCGCTAGACGCTAACCAGATAAACATTATGTGTGAGCTGTTTTGCGTTGCAACTTTTGCCTAATTTTTATTTTAGTGTATACTCTTAAAGCTCAATCTATATCAGCCCTAAATATAAATAGTTACTTCAGAAGAGAAAAACAAGTCTTATATGTGCCAATACTACCATTGTTATATAATTATTATATAGTTACTACATTTATAAGTCATAGATAAAAAATACGTAAATTAGACAAATGTTAGGGACAAATGAAATTCTATACTATGATATTAATAATGTAAGTAAACAGTAGAAAAAAGTACAAAACGGTTAGAAAAAAGCATTACCTCATACAGACAGTGTAATTTGTAAATTATTTAGATATAGGTAAAGTTTTAGAGACTTTTATAAGGAGTTATTACATTTTTGTTGAAGTGTTGCCATTAAAAATATAGAGGTAGAATAAAATTTGCTTATGGCATTACTTGTATTTTGAAGCATAACATTTTAACGTATTTTTCTAAGATCTCAATACAGGTGAAATGAAAATGATATTAAATCATTATTTTTTAGTATTGGAATTTTTCGTATTAATTTTAAACGATCATCCTTTGTTAATCTGATTAAATTGGATATTATTGATATTGAATAAAGAATTTATTTTCTGTTCATATGTTTGATTTTTCTTTTGGTGTTGTAGTAAAGATGTTTACTAGGTAAATACCACTGCCTTATCTATTCCAGCCATAATAGCGTCAGTGCTTGTCACTGTCGTCTTCCGGTTTGGAGGGTAAGGTATTTTTTTACCAGCTACCTTACCCTCTAAATTGCCACACATTTAGTTATCTTTCTTCTATCATGAGAGCCATCTGCATATTTGCTGTCTTATGAGTCTTATAAAGATTTTGTTAGGATGAAGCTTATCTGCACGCATTGGCGAATTGAAATTAGACGGGCAAAACGACCCACACTATTAGAAAGAGAAAGATGACCATTTTATTATCAAGATAGCAAAAAAGCATATGGGTATCCTGTTTGGCAAGAGATCACCATCACCTAAGACACTCAAAGATGTTAAGATATTTGCATATTGCATTCATAAATTACAGATATACAGTTGGTTAGACAATTATAATATAATCAAACTTAGTCTACTCGATATCTACTCTATCTAATCGAACACGACATTACAAATTTCTACCACCTAGTAGTCATGATGGTATGGAGATGTCTGGCCATTCGTTCGCCTTTTACGAATTGCCTAGCAGATGGTCTATTCTTCAAAGAAGGCCCAGACTATTACGGGTAACAGTTTATAAATGCAGTAAAACTGCAAAGTCGTCTTCAATTATCCTGAAGTCTGAACCCTGAACATTCAATTTCAAACGAGACTACTTCGCTACTACATTTAAGGGAAGTCAGGCTGTCGTACTACGAGAGCTGTTCTGAAAATGAGAAATGAAAAATAGATTTTACAGAGTTTATTTATTGCTTTTCAAAATATTCCCCTCCAGCATGTATGCATTCGGTTATGACTCATAATATATTACCAAATATCGTCCATATATGGACGATATTTGGTAATATAGAAGAAGGATTAAGAATGTAAGAATTTCTTTTATATATATAGAGATGGGCGTTTTCGTTAAATTGTGTCATCCGATGCGCATCGTTAATGATTAAGCCGCATCCGTTACCGGCATCGATGCCGGCCAACTGCGGATGCGGTTTTATATCTAATATTATATCTGCGTATCGCATCGTTATTTGGTATCGGTGTCCACAATGATAACTTCAGTTGCCTATTTTATTATGGTTTTGTTAAGATATATCGGTGAATAGCGGGTAGCGCTTACGTTCACCGATGCGCGGTAAACGTAAAACGAGTGTCACTCGCGCACCGATGCTCGCCTCGGGTGTTGCTGGCATCCGTTTTACAATAAGTAGGCATCGGATGCCGGCATCGTATACTGGCATCGGTGCTGGAAAACGTTTTTACAAAAACGACCATCACTATATATAACCCCTTTTATAT
The DNA here is from genome assembly GCA_018236825.1 of Apodemia zela. NCBI lineage: Eukaryota > Metazoa > Arthropoda > Insecta > Lepidoptera > Riodinidae > Apodemia > Apodemia zela. The sequence continues at coordinate 6,231 of DWBA01000493.1, read as the reverse complement.
ATAAAAGAAGCCAAAAGCCAGCTTCTTTCATTGGGTGTGTTCAGTAAACCTTATCTTAGAAATCTGACTGAGATAATCAGAATCCTATGGTAAGATTTTGCTAGGTCACTAAAATTTTAAAACATTCCGATGTCGCCATTTTACTTTGTAAGTCAAGACTTCGTTGTATAATTCTGACACTTCTATAGGTTTAAAAGTTAAATATAGAAAGTGTGTCCAGATCGAAACCGGCTGCGCTCAGACTAATCTGATTAAAGGATCGGAAACTGATTCACGTGGATTCACACTTCACTTACTAAACCGGTTTTTACCATGGACCCCATACCTAAACTGATTACAGTTAAGGTAACGGTAACTGGTATTTAACCGGTAAAATCCATACTTTACCAGTTAAATATTTAGGTATTTCACCTATGCTGTACTTTACTTAATTTTTACTTGTATTTATCAAAATAAACCGATTAATTAGAATGTTAGAAAGTTAAGGTGTGAGGCCGCGTTCCGATCCGGTAGTAGCTATTTCATTGTCGACCCGTCAAAAGTACCTGTAAAGGTTTATTTGAATAAAACAGTTTTGAGTTTGACTTTAATACAAGCGCGTCAATGCGGAAAAGATGGAAAGAACTTCTGATGAGACCTTATCATAACCGATGAAAATTGAAATACGAACGACTATAAAGAATCCCCTCACTTAATTAACCGTTTAGCGGTTAGTCAAAGAGTGAAATTTAACCGATAACATTTACAATATTAACCCCTAATATTACTACTACTAGAATGGAACCGTTCTCTGCTCTGGCTTTCTGATTCAGATTCCTAAGATTAGAGTTTCGCTGAATACACCCATTCGTTGATCTGTCAATGTCATTTTAAGTTTTTAGAGCGCTTTTTGTGTACTTGTTGTGTACTATTATTTATTTACAAGCGAAGATTACAAATATAATTAATTATTTAAGAAATAACAATATCTTCTCAATGGAATACGATAACATATTATCACAGACAGATAAAATATGCAGGACGTGTTTAAATGTTGCAACCGATCGCAAATCATTAAAAATATTGGACGGTGATAATCGATCACTACGTGATATTCTAGTATATTTTACTAATACTGATATAAACATGAGTGAAAAATATCCAAATCAAGTTTGTATTGAATGCTGTGACATGCTTTACAAAGCAGAATCTTTTAAAAAACAATGTATTCAATCTGAAAATATTTTGAGTAAACTTTTAAATGACGAGAAGAAAACTGTTAAAAAAGAACTACTACACAATTCAGAATGTAACGAGATATATAAATATGAAGTTGATATAATTAAAGTTGACAAATCGCTAGAATCTGAACCAAATATTCTAGAAAATAGAAATGAACCATTGAAAATGAACTTGTGGGATTCTATGAACTCTAATGAAAACTTAATTGCGACAAATTGTAAAACTGATGAAAGTTGTGATGAGAATGTCTTAAGTGTATCAAAGCAAGAAAAAATAGAAGATTTCTTACAAAACAATTTAGAAATATCATACCAATTTGACAGTCCTTCTCACGATTACACATCGGACATCGAAACCCCTATTAGTTTTGAAACAGTAAAAGGGATACAGAAAACTGACACTGACCACAAACGGTTAATATCTAACAAATGTCCTAAGTGTGATTTAAATTTTTCTAGTTTTAATTTATTAGAAGTACACATTTTAAAACACAAAAATGAAATTGAGAAAGTTATTGAAAAATTACAATGTTCATTATGTGCACGTGAATTTAAAAACAAAAAGTCGTTAACGAAACATATTAAACGACATGAAATGAGAAATGTTGTTAGTTTTAAGTGTAAAACATGTAAACGTGATTTTCAACATAAGGCTCATTTAGACAACCATATATTGTCCGTACATACAAAAAAAGATGGATATATGTGCGAAAGATGTAATACAAGCTTCTCTACACAGGATAGTTTAAATACGCACAAGGAAAGTCACAGTATAGAGAAAATGCATCAGTGTAAGACGTGTGGAAAAGCATTTATTATGTTATCGACATTGACGGACCATTTACGCACACACACAGGAGAGAAGCCTTTCCTGTGCTCAATTTGTGGAAGAGGGTTCAGCCAAAATACAAATTTAAAGCAACATATGAGGAGACATATGGGAATTAAACCTTTTAAATGTGAACAGTGTGAACGAGGGTAATAAACATTTATTTATATTGTACATCACCCATTATCGTCTCTGTGGTCTAGTGGGCTGGTGTCGGAGTTGAGGTCCACATGAGGTCCCGGGTTTGATTCCCAGGTTGGGCAAAAAATGTGTTTTTTCAGTTTTCTGATTAAAGCAACGTTGCCCAGGATTGGAAAAGTGCCCCGTTGGAGATAGGCTTGCCACCTATCACATTGTGGGACCGAGTATTTTTGGCTAATCGTGGGTGCACTGGTTGTACCTCTGCCTACCTCTTCGGGTATACGGGCATGAAGATGCTTTTTTTTGCACAGGTTCACAATTCACCAATTTGTCGGCTGATGAAATATGTGACGGGTCCTATCGCCGTCAATTGTACCTATCCCGTAATGTGAAACTACAAAATCCCATAGGTCCCCACGACGCTCCAGTAAATATACGTTTAGCATCTTGGGCTCTCCTACAGAAGAGATGCTACTTGTTTGCTGTATAAAAATGCTTGATTGATTGATTACAGGTTTGATGATATCCAGGACAAGTCCATATACCGTCGAACATTACCTACAGCGCATTGTGTATTTGGGATTCCTCTCACTATTAATGCAGTATTGCACGTACTTGGATTATGTATGGAAAAAATTCGAGATCTAGGACATCCGGAGGTATGTCGCTTTTTCAGTAATTCCGCTTAGATCCTTTAAATTACGCAACGGATTTTAATGCGGTTTTCATCAATAGACAGAGTGATTCAAGAGGAAGGTTTATATTTATAGCAAATGCATAATATGGTAAAGAAAAGCTGAGAATTTCAAAGATATGTCGTAAAAAAGACATTTTTGTGCGCTTACATTGCTAACGCGGGCTAAACTTTACGACATAGATCGAAATAATGTACTTGTATTACCTAAGTAGTACAGAATTGTAGGTATATCTTAAAAACATCTATAAAAAGTCCGTGATGCTATATGATGTCTATCCCCTAAGGATAACATGCAGTAACATTTTTTATGTATTACATTTTAGGAAATAAATGATCGGTTATTTCCGAAACTTTTTTTTAAAACAATACCGTATTCTTCCGTATCCAAAATACTAACTTTAGCAGCATTAGAAGAAATTTGGGTTTAGTTTTTAGCTCTGACTTTTCATGCGGCAATATGAATCATATTCACAATGACGTTTATCGATAATTACACTCTTTAAAACATCTACAAAATTTTCTTTTTCAGCAAGAACAAAAGCACATAATTTAAGCACTTCACGCACGTTTAACTTCGAAACCGAAGCATCTTGCGTTAAAACGTGTGTTGAGTTCGGAAATTGTGTGTTTTTCTGCTTGCTACCAACGTGGGTGAAAGTGTGGTGGATAATTGTGCAGCCAGGGACTTCTTTTTTCTCCTCTTTGTCCGGACCTCAGTGACTTTTATCCATTTATTAAACCGCCGTCTTTCTTTTCGGTAGGTCATTGTTCACGGAAAATAACAAATTTAATCAACTTCACCTTAATTATGGATTGCCGCAAGTAACGCCGGAGACAATAAAAAAAGCTGATGAGTCTTCTGATAGACATCCGGTGATGTCAATGGAGCATTTTTATCCTTGTGGCGGGATCTTAATGGCACATGCATAAGTTTATCGGCTACCTTCCCCTTCAAACTGGAACACGACAGCGACAAGCACCGACGCTATGACGACAGGAATAAGCAAGGCGGTGGCAACAAAACCCGAGCGAAACGTTGCCGAACTCTACCACCTAGTTATTTTATTAGCCGAGATGTTAATGTCACGTATTAGCCTTTTCTTGCCTTTACGATATGCCTAGCAATAAGGCAGTTGATCTATTTTTCGAATCTGAGCAAACGCTCCTATCACTGTCAAAAGTGTCATACATTTATAGATATTATATCGTGAAAAAAAATGGAAATAAACCATGTTGTACTTTTTTATCGTACCGAATGAGATGACAAGGTTTAAAAATTACCCTTGGAGTGATTTTATATCATGGTAAGTAGTATAACTTTGTATTTATGGGTGTAAATGCAAGCTACACTGACAAACTAAGAAATTGCCTTGAAAAGCGTGTCCATATAATCCGTGCTATTTACACTAGGCTTTATGTCAACTTAGTCATAGTTTTCAATAACTCTTTTTCGAATGGATAGTATAAAATGAAACATATCGTGTTATTACTTATTACTAAACTAATTACTTATTTATAATCGTTTATTTGAAATTTTCAGGCTATGAATATATTTATTAGACAATATGTGGAGATGATACGCGGTCAAGGCGAAGATATTTACTGGCGGGAAAAACTTACATGTCCCAGCGAGGACAGATTTAAGAGAATGGCTGAAAAAAGTATGTGGCCGGAATTTTATTCAATTTAGTACTGCATGAATGATTAACACGGTTGCTGCTGCACTGTTTGCGCGTGAGTTTCAGCTAGTGCGTTGTGAGGTCATATAAACCCTAAGAGAACTTTTTTTCAGAGCGTCGTGAGGTCATATTTGCCTACAGGTACTGTCAGTTTAAATTAACTGCCTTTCGATAACGCATTAAGTGTAGCAGTAAGTAGATGCGTTTTTAAATTGAATGAACAGTATAGATTTAAAAAAATAATCAATTTGTGAGTACAATTTGACCTCTCGCCGCACCAGAAACGCCATTTTAGTGATGGGAAATAAAACATGTCGATATAAACGTTGAGTTTCTTTTATTAATTATAAAAAAGTAAAAGCCGGTTAGTTAGTTTTAAAGGCAGGTCTGATTGATTATGAATGTTCTTCATTAAAACATGGTAAATAGTAATATTTATTGCACGTGTTGCATACTGTAGGCACTTTTTTACTTTATTATTTGCTTCAATACGCGAAATTTCTTTTTACTCTTTTTTGACATTCTCAACACAAAATTAAATAGTCACTTAAAATTAAAACACTAGACGAAGAATTAATTCAGACGCAAGTTTAAAAATGAAATCAACGTACTCTGACGCGGCCCTGAACAACACTAACAACAAAAAATGGCGCCCGCGGATCGTTCAGTGCGGGTGATGAGTACGGGCGGCGTAGGGTGCTATTGACCTCTCGCAGCACTAGACTGACTGTTTTTTCATTTGGTGCTAGTAGGGTCACATTGTCCTACGATTTTTTTAATTCATTTTGAAGTTGAGTATTAAAATACAAATATAATGGTATAGTCATCTCTTCCCAGTTCAAAATAATCACTGAGATATTGCTTCCGCACTGAGAGAGAGAACGCTAATTTTCTCTACGCACACGATGCAAGGTATGCGTAGGACAATATGACCGCGTGCAGCAGTGAACGTGTTAACTCAGAATAGTATTTGGCAAGCAAAAGCTTTTTAATTGGTAAGAAAACGTGATCTTAAATACCTAAATTTTAAACTGGGCCTTTTACAGGGCTTTGATAATAAGCCTGAAAACATTGGCTCTTAAAATACATGGTTCAGCGGCCAATTTAGATATTAATATATTTTGGCTAGACCCAAAATATCCGTTTTTATTCCCTTGGGGGGAAAAACGGTTCTATTTTAAATTACACTTTGTATTTTGTCAATGAACGCCACGCTTTACTAAGGTCGAAGCCTACCTGTTTACAAGCGGTTATGTCGCATTTTTTTTAAGTAAGCGCAGGAGGAGATAGCTGCTTTCGTGTGCGCGACTTGCGTGGGCCTACCACCCTACCAGCTGATAGGTACGCGCAAGTCGTCGGATAAGCGGCCGTTCGATTGATCAACTACTCTTATTTCGTTCTATATTCGTTATACTGTACAACTATTATTTCGTTCTCTCACACAGATGAACAATACAAAATTTAAATGGGTCAAATTAATTTAAAAAAGAGACTGGTGTCTTTAGTAGGAGACCTGTATTATAGATTACCAGCTTAAACTACCTAAAGTCTAAACTGTTTCCTTTGGTAATAAAGTTTTTAAGTTTTCCCTGGCACGGGGTCAGTGCTAAAACACATATATATCTAAATTCTTTGGATGTTTATATATATATATATATATATATA
>DWBA01000492.1:0-13245 GCA_018236825.1 Apodemia zela | reverse complement strand
TAATTCTCAATTTAAAAACTTGAACACATGTACGAATAAATATAATTTATCCGTCCAGTACCCGTACGAATAGTCACCTCGTTAAAAAAAACATTCCTCTAACATGATCTTAATGTCTCTTATGAATTTTGTAGATTGAATTTGAATTAGATGTTTATTTTGTAGAGATTCAAAATAGAATGTTTGAAAAGATATTTTAAAACATATTATGTTATAATAATTTTGTAAAATAACGGGTCAAACTTTTCTTACTTTCAATATAATTTGATCCATTGTTTTACTGAATTACTATTTCGAAAATCATTGTAATTTGTGAATGTGATATCATTATTGACAACATTTTTTAAATTAAAAAATATATACTGGTGAAAGCATCAACATGTAATATATAATTAAATATATTAGAGTTTAATAAAAGAAAAATATTCATTTGCAAGAATATGGGTGTCATAAGTTATTAAAATTAATGAAAGTTTTGCAGCATAATATTCTACCATGATATGGTGTGCAAGGAAAGGCGGTTTCAGGCCTCAGGATATACAGACCAAATTTTCACACTCCGCGTCATTCTAAAGAAGCAGAGTCTAGACCAGGTTTTCTCTGGCTTTCTAGATTTAGAGAAAGAAACTTTGGGACAACTATACTTCAACTATAGATGACCAAAAAAATGGAATAGATGGATCTCTGCGTCCAGTCCAATTCGTATACTGCTAATTGGAGAGGGGGGGGGATGGGGATATTAGGTCAATATTGGTTAAGCAGGGTTGTTGTCAGCTCTCCTGTATCTAGATAAGAGTCTAGAAGGATGAAAACGGGGATGGGTGATTTAGTGGTCAACTGTCTGCTTTTGGATTTAATCCAATCAAAACTCGTAAGACTGATGACGATTATGATAGACGATTGTAAGAATATGGGCTTTCATGGAATGCGATGCTTTCGAAAAAAAATTAAGCAATTGACATATTTTTACAGTTCAGCACTATTTTTTATCACATTTAATTAAGAGCATGTCACTTTTCAGACGCACTAATTACAAGCACAACTTCTGTTTGCAAAGTTTTACATAAATAGATTTCGGTTATTCCTCAAAATAGAGGCGTTTATCAAGATGAGTACATGTTATATACTGGAAACTTCTGTTTGTATGTCTTCTTGATTTAAGAAATTTTTAATGTAAGGGTTGTGGTTGATGAACTAGTGTTGCAACAAATGGGTGACTTGTGAACCGCTGAAATAGAGAGAATGGTATGGGTGAGGACGAAAGAACGAAGAGAACCGAGTGAACGGAGCGATAAGGAAACTACTCCAAAGCACTGTTTTAAGTTGGGGTTCCCGTTTTGCTCTCCATAATGCTGTGATTTCCAACGCCATTGTATGGAAGTGAGAGCTGGGTATGTTAGAAAGGGGATGAAAGCAGGATTGAATCGTTTGAAATGAGAGCGTTATGAAAAATCTGTTACACTCGTTCGTGTTAGTAATATGGAAATGAGACAGGGATTGGGTTTAAAAGAAATGGCTTTAATATGATTAATTATACTAAAAAATAGGGAGATAGTACTAATCTCTTATTTCATAAAAACGTTATTGTTCAATAAATGTCTTCTTTACCTTTAGTTCTGACATGCAGAAAGAATGCAAATGTGGATATATGTTTGTACCAAGGGAGACCGACGCTGTCGTACCATGAACAAACTTATTAGTTTCAAGAGTCCCCTAAACTGACGTGTTCGTCTGAAGAGAGCAATAAAAATAAAGCAAGTTTGTCTGGACCCTGATGTATCACACTCAGTTTGGGTCACTTGTTCGGGCATTGTCTTATTGATTGCCCGTTCCGTAAAGGTTTTGGCGTGAAGACGTGACAATCTAATTTATAATTTCGAGGTTGAGTGATTCTCCATTACTTTAATTAATATAGCATAATTTTCAACACAATGATATTAAAATTAACCGCTATATTTTTTGAATTCTTAGCGACCCTAACCACACAATTGATTAAAATCTAGTTCCATTCCTGTTATACACAACCGTTTGTTTGTTAAGTACAGATGTGCTCTATCGGTTCTAGGTGTATATTATAATTCTGCATATTCATATGTATATATATTTGTAAGTATTTAGTATCTGCATAGCACATATCAAATCACCTAGTTTGAGGGTGTATATTTTGCCCATTAATATTTGTTACTTTTAATGAAATTTTTTGTTACACGTAGATTCTTTCACTGGTATATTTACATTTAGTTTGTTCTGATGTTTTATGTAAATATGAAAAGGAGCTGTTACTCGCGTTGTTTTTCCATTACTGCCATAATATTCATTCAGGGTTTTTCCTCAAGTCTTGTACGCCAAATTTTATATTTAATGTGAAAGCTGAAGCTAGTTCATAAAATTTTCGCTTTTATGTATATTCTTAAATGTTGATTGTTTTGGTTTCTTTACCGGATTTAGTACCATCGCCTAACCTTTTACTCCTGTAATAGTGTCAATGTTAGTCACTGTCGCGTCCCGGTTTTAAGGATAACGTAGCCTGTAAATCAATGCATGGCATCACACCCCTGCCACACAGACGTCAATGGCCGACCATAGTTTTATTTCGCGTAAAATTCGATCCATATTTTATTGTTCGCTTATAGTTTGTTTAGGTGTTAAACCCTTATTGCCAATCGAAAATTATAACAGCGTCCAAATGACAAAAGTATACATAAAACAACAGAACGTAGTCCAAAGCTCGCATGGTTGTTCTATGCTAGACCGATGCAGTGGAGCTCCCCGAAGAACGGCTCAAAAACCGGCGTCGCCTGGAGCCCGCAGCCCATGCAGGCCACCACCGGCGCCGACTACAGACCCATGGTAAGACAGGGATACAACAACACCTGATAAAACGTACTCGTATGGAAACTCTTATTACAGAAATAATATACACTCATGCAAATTTAAAACGACTCGTCTTCGCATGTCTACAGACATGCAAATATTATCGAACGCCTAGTAATCTGACTAACATTAAATAATTAGTTTTTGAAAAAAAAAAAAACAGGAATTGGCTAAGATATGTAATAGCTTGTTTGGAGAGACTGACTTGGAACAATACACTGACGTAAATGAAATAAATAAGGAAGATACATACAATTTTAATTTAAAACCGATTACTTGTTTGAGCTTTACAACAAAAACTTAAATACGCATTGCATACAATACTCTGTAATAATTGTATATATCAATATTAGGTGTTGTAAGTCTGCGTACTAACTCTTGTCTTATACACATAAAGTACTCTCTTCGACGTAACGACGACAAGTTTTTTAATGTTTTAAACTTAATATTGAATGGTGCAAGTCAATGTCTATAACGCCTTTGCTACAATAAATCTCCTAATACAAAAAATCCTGAAGTTACAACACAATACCTATTTGTTTAATGGTTTTTTCGTAAGCTAATTTATTGGTTGATTAATTTGCGCTATTATGTTCATTATGTTTTAAGGCTACTTTTGCCTCTACTTTTAAGTTCACTCCTTTTAACTTCTTTAGAATGATGGGCGTATCCAGACGTTTTTGAAAACGTGAAGAGTTTTGTATTAGAATCCTTATAAAATTTAGGACACTTATAAAAACAATTTCCATGCTTTTTTTTAAATATCCTTTGTTCTCTTTAAGAGGCATTGCATACTTACGTTTAGAGGCTTAAATAAAAAATTATATGATGGATACGCCCATGCTATGCATTTAAACGTAAAGCTGTCAAACTTTTCTGTTTCCATTTCCCTGTAGCATGCCAGCATCCCTTTTATTTTGCGTTTTTCAGGGCCAAGGCATGACTCTTCCACCAATGCCTCATACATTACCCCATACGTACCACCCTCCGCATTTTGTTTTGGTAAGTTGCAGTATTTTTCTTTTTTTTTTGCTTTTATTTACTATTAGGGCTACGATATGCTATAGCACTGAATTTCTTAGAAAACGAGATTTTTTTTACGAATTTTAATTCTTCGAGCACATTTAAAATTGGGCATAAACTTACAATTAAATTACTAAAAATACTAAAATAAAACCTGATACGAGTTGTCTGCTTAACATATATATATTTTGCAGTAAGTATACATATCACCGAATGGTCGTGAAATTGGTTTGGAATCTGTGGTGTTTTGTTTTTTATAGAGAGTAAAAATCATCTAAACGTATGTCGAATCAGATGTGATTTGAACTTAATACGCCAAAATCTAAATATTGAGAGCCATGACATTATACTAATGTTATAAATACATTAGTGTGTTTATCTTTTCATCTAGTGTTTCCGTCTGCAAATGCAGATGACTCATCATTTTTCATCGGGTGAAATTTATCATAAAAATCTGTCATCAATAAGAGAATAAGTAAATATTATTAAGTCGTCTATGATAGGGTATGCATATGTTTCTTTACTATAGATTTCTGCACAATGACGTCTAACTTACTGTCAACACAATGTATTATGTTGAAGACAAAGGTACAGTATCTTGAAATTAAGAATTGCACGTGTGTGAGGCATGGCTAATATCATTGTGTGTTTTTCTTCTCCATATTCATTTTCATGAAACTCCATGAATGATGGCGATGTTGTTGATGTCGTGAGATTTTTGCACGGTATGTAATATTAAAATGCAACAAACCTCAACAATCTTATACAAGGTTCCCCTTGCTATTTTAACGTTTATTTTGCGTTCAACTATACTGATACGAAACTTAACACTTAGTCTAAGAAATTCGAAGTTACTGTATATTGTCTTAAATGCGGATGCCTCAAATTATAATAACAACGAAGAACGCGATAAAAAAATGACTTCGATGAAGTATACCTATGACATAATTTAATTTACATATTGCAACATTACACCAAATGTCCTAAAATATTAAAAGGACAAAGAAAACGTAGAAGTGCTGGACACTCTATACGTTCACAATATTTAAAAAAAATAGTAACAATATTTAAGTAAAATCGCATAATGCGCTTATTAAAATGTAAACTTTACATGTAAATTTCTATATAAACGTGCTTGGACATGTTGCAATTTTTAATATGACAATGAAACTCTTTGGTTCAAAAACTTCAATAGCCTGTTTAGAATGCACAACACTCTTAAGCATCCCCAAGAATAATTTAAATGTACAAGCTACAGGAATTTATTGAAACATTTTCAAATATTCCCTCTTCATAAAAATATATTCGCTATTTATACTTATTTGGATATTTTTCGAAAATTTGAGTGAATACTTAAATTTGATTTACGAAATAAACTTGAATAACATATCATCCATGTAAATAATCGTATTATTATAAATTGTTTTCAGCAACAACCGCCCATGGTAATGGGTATGAACGCGACACCTATGATGCCACTTAGCGGAATGCGACCACCTGTACCACCGCAACCAACAAATCACTTCAGTTAAATCCCGACATTATAAATCAAAGAGTAAAACTGGACAACGAGGTTGATTTGCTAAAAGGCCTTTCAGAGGTCAATTACTTTGCGGCCATAGTAAAACTAGATTAGATAACCAGTTTGTTCATATAATCAATCTCGTTTTCCTTAGAAGTTTTAAGATTTACTTAAAGTCACAGAATATATTTGTCACATATATAAATATAATTGTGACGTACAGTGTTATTATTATTAATATATATGTATATACCAGTTCTGATATATAGACGGTTCCCGAATATGGAGGGCTTGCTACCATCGCGACCGCTGAACATGAACCAGGTAGGTAGATCTTCGTTTACAACGGGAGGCTGCTGAAAGAGTGGGCTAGTTACTTGTCACTTACGTATAACATAGGTATCTATATTTTGACGTACGTACTCCTATTGGCTATATATAAAAGGTGCGACAGAAGATGGACATATGTAATACGTAATAGACATGTGACAATAATATATTCTCTTAGCGGCCTTGCTGCGATTAACTGAATAAGATGTTTTGAATGAAGTGTAGCCTCTTAGATATTCTTGTCATTAGATAAATGTCTAGACAGTTAAAATTATTTTTTAAAGTTAGATATATGACATGAATGGATAACTAGCACTTATTTGCTATTTGGTTTTGTGGGGACTTTATGTGGATGTAACATTTGGAAATGTTAAATATTACTTAGCTCAACATTTAATAACGCGTAGCGAAATGTATCGAGTGTTGGCGAAACAACGTTCAGTTACGTTTATTGTTCGCTTTAAAGAGATATTTTTTATTTAGTTTCTTTAAAACATACCAGTTATTTGTTAATTTAGTCATTAGCAGATAATAAATTGTATTAGTTATTACTATTACTGTGTATATATTACTCTATTTACTCTATTATTTGAAATGCAAGTTTTTATCGCAACATTTGTTATTAAAAATTATAGAAATTATAAATACTCTTAAAATAAATAAAATTCGTTGTATCGTGTATTTTCACCTAGCTTATCAAGCCATTATTATTGCCGTAGGCAAATTCAAGGCCTTAAGATGCCAATAAAAGTTTGCCGTGTCATTGAATGAATTGTAATTTACTTTTGCTTCTCACGATGGCTACTTATTATCAGTAAATTTGATTACGCTATAAATTTAAGCATTCCCTTTTGGCTCATAATATGTACAACCTGTGAACTTTTAGATATTATTATTTAAATTTTAATCTGTTTCCTAGGGCGTCTGAGAGTTCAACTTATAAGTGGTTTTATCTGAGTATGATTTACATTCATTTAATAGAATTTTTTTATGATCCACGCATTAATGTTAACTTTTACTTAATTAACTAAATTCTTATGATTATCTTTCTTATGTGAAATTTGGAAAACTTATGAAATATGGTGCATAGATTTATTTATTTGCTAAAAAACATCACATTCCATGATTGTACAAAAACCGTAGTCTCAAAATCTAGCAGTACGATAAATTCTTAGTGTATTCTGATTCGTACGATAAATAATTTTCAATCGACAGTATAGTCTGAGAACTGATTAACTTTTTTATATACACTACAGGATAAAAATGTATTTTCGGTAGTTTCCGTACATGCTCTTGTTTAAGATGTTCAAAACATGTATCATGGTGAATACATACTTATTTTGAATAAAAGGTAATTCTATTCTACTTTCAACTGTAATGTATATGTGCATCGAAGTTTGACTTAATTTGCTTAAACGTGCAACTGCTGCTGATACTTAAATAATAATCTAATAGTCAAATTAATTTTTTTTTAAATTAATATACCATTAACAAAAATTTATTGGCACCCAGTTAATTGTCAATATTTAAACATATAAGTCTCTCAGTGTTATACGCGATTACTGATGCGTTACTAGTTACGAAGTAAATTAGTTTATCCACAATTACGTTAAAAATATTATTCTTTCCGTACAATCTCATATTTGTTCCTGCCTCTTTTATTTTTTACATATTTTCTGGCTGTCCTTAATAAAGATATTTTTGTACAAAACTACCAAACGTATACTTATTTATCCATGTGTCATAAGAATTTGTACTCTTAAATTATTTAAATTGGATCTGTTTAGATTTTTGATGGACTATACTGTAGTGACGAGTCAGTCCACCAGAAATGATTTATACTAGATTTTTGTAGAGAATTGCTTGAGATGCAGTTCAAATAATTTTATCAATCGTAATAATAATTATGAAAATGATTATTATATAGTTCTATCATGTCAATAAAATTGGTTATGCGGGCATAACCCTACGAAAGTATAATTTTTATCTATCTATTAATGGCGGTCGACGGTTTAAGATCTGAAGTTAAAGGAAATACATTGTTAAATTAAATACACATGCCATATATATTATGATTTAAATATTTATAGCATGTTTATAATTTTAATGTTTACATGTAGCCCTATAAAACATCTGTCCTGATGCACATATGAATAAATGAGGAAAATATTTAAAAAAGTCATATCTCTTTATTTAAGGACGTCTCTGATATGGAATGTCAATGGCTGTTCATTCAGATCTCTTTTGCCTAATTTTATGGATAAATAAATGAGACAACTACATATATATTTTTGAATTACCTAATAAGTTTTTCATAACTTTGGCGTCCTTAATTGTATTACTATGTATAGGAGTTACAACGTTAGATTGTTAGACTTAGTACGAATGTAAATTGTACTACTGTATGGCTGTATAAAATAAATGTCTAGGTGCTTGCTGTGCTAACAGGTTTTTTTTAATGTTTAGTGTTGCAATCGAATGAGAATCACTTTGATAGATTTTTTTGTTTGTTTTATTTTTGATAATATGGTTCACTAACTATATGAGCAATGTAAGTTTCAACAGATTATAAATAAATATATTTTACATGCAAAAACTTCAGGGACTTAAAATAAATATCACACATACAATACAGTAAAAATTATAATGTTTTATCAGGTCAAATATGTGATAAAATTAAATTATTTGTTACGTTTGCATAATGTTTTCTGTTTCAATTGTCATTCACTGATTTGAAAACTCAGTCACATTGAATAAAATTATGCATAAAATGATTATGAAATATGATTTTTAAATAATGTGTCATTTTTTATTTAGTGAAATTTTAATAGCATGAGACTGCTAAATTCAAAGTATTATAATTAAATATTTAAAATGTATTTGTACAACTTTTTTTAAGTTTATTGTGCCTTAGTTTTGCCAAAATATGCTATTACTATTTGAAAATTCTACTAACTACATTTCGTATCTTATCAATGATTCCGCTTCGTGCTATTTAGAGAGAAAATATATTTACGTATAAATTGATATATTGACAAAAGTAATAAGCAAACAATTTTTACATTATGTTAAATTGATTCTTAATATGAGACACCACTGCATTAAGAATCAATTTAAACGATTGTATCCTAGACTATTACAAAAAGTGATTTTGTCAAATTTTCATAAAGTTTTTATCGTCTATAAAAAAATCCGTATATTGATGCTGTGAACAGCTGTGCTTTCTGAATTCAATTGTAACTTTTAATGTAATAATCACATTTATGTAATATGCATTATCTATGGTTTTATTGATAAAAAATTTAGAAATATAATGTAAAAGTCATTACAAAACGGTTCTATGATTAGCTGTTATTACTCACGACGTGAGCTTCCAACTTATGAATTTTAATAAAACCTCATTTTCAAAGTAAGAAATCTTACATTGAAGTTGCGTGCAACGTAGCGGAATTCCGGCGGTTTATTTTATTTTATTTTTTTTATGACTTTCATTTAGTAGTTTTTATTATAATGCTGTGTTCTTTAAACGTTATGAGACCCAATTTATGATATATAATATCATTTTCATGTTTACTTTGTTCAAATATATGATACTAGGTATATTTTTAAGTGCAATATTTACAGTAGTATCATTTTCTTTGCAGTTCGTATTGCCAACGTTTTAATGTAGTCTAATGTAGTCTAATCTAATCCTGGTTTTACACAAAAAACAAATATTTTGACCACAAAATCTAGGTCGTGAGTTTACATTATTTTAGCCATATTGTTTTTTTTTCTGTGATCACGATGGATTCGAACGATGTGTTAAAATGGTAGAGTTCTTTAGACATAGATGTTTTCATTTTTAATGTTTTATTAGATTAAAATATATTAATTTTGATTGCTCTTTATGTTGCATTATGAAATTACTAAGTTGTACATTTTATTCGCCTCCATATATTATAATATATGATTTTATTGTGTAAATATACCTTTCTATATTATTTGCTAGCTATCGTGCCTTTAGATAACCAATTTAGTTTATTTATGAGAAAAATAAAATAAATAAGGTGTACATTTTTGTTTTTTTTTTATTTTTTACCTTGGGTCCAGTTAAAGCCTTGAAAATGATCAACCAAATGCCACATACAACTATATACAATATTGGTAAATAATAGTTAGATTATATTTAGTTATTGGTGAACCTATTACACTTTTTTTCTATATTTCTGTGAAGTAGTGTCACATTTACATATTTTATGATAGCAGCAGCTAGTATAAAAAAATAAGAAATATTAGTTCATTTATTGAATGTAATCAGCATCACGTCTACCTATTATATTTTTAAAATTAAAACTGCTGAGCTACAAAAATTAGTAAACTATTATACCAATGAGGTTTCAATTTGTTTTTTTTTTAATCTTGCACATTGTGTACCTACCACCAAAAAAAGAACTAATAGCTCATTTATTAGCTTTTGAGGGGAGTTGTAAACTACATACTAGCATAGACCTATTAAAATCATGCAAAATCAGTATACAATGACGTATTCAGTGCAAAAATCTTGGAAGTAGAAATTATTAAAACGTGTTTTAATAGCTAAAGTTGAAAGCATGAACATTTCCTTTTTGTGAAACCTATATATGTAGGTATATAACCTACCTATAAAATAAATTCTCATTATATTGTGTTATGACAAATTAGCATTTTGATGCCATTACTGTGAGCATCTAAAAGAGTTTTTAATGAATCTACAGAGTGATCACTGATCAGAAATGTTAAAAAATATAATAGGCGTAAGTATTTATATAAACGTAGTATGTTTAATAAATATAATCTTAAAATATATATATTTTAGCTAATGAAAGAAATTATGAGGTGTTACACTATTTAGCTAAAGATTTTGCAAAATTAACAGTATTATTGGCCTAATTACAACAAATATAAATCACACGATATAAAATATCAATTGATTTTGATAAATTTTCCGAGACTTAACATTATATATTAAACACCGGTCAAGTGCGAGTCGAGCTCGCATATTTAGGGTTCCGTTACCGCCAATTGATATTATCTCTGATCATTTGGTCATACTTGTATGGGGACTCTAGGACCTAACTTTTTATTTGTTTCGATAGTGGTCACAATTCAAATGTCTACCTATTTTCGTTTAATATATAGAGCTGTGTTACCGACAGCCAAACAATGGAGGCATATAAATAAGTTCCGTTGTTACTCTCTGGGTGACCTATCCGCTTAGGATAAAAAAACGTGTGACAAATCACGCACGATAAAAGAGAAGTTTGACAAATAATTAGAAAAACTTATATCTCCCTTATTCGACGCGGCACAACGAGAAAACTTTTGTCGCGGCATACGTATTAGAATAAACGAGATATAAGTTCTATTTATTCGTCAAACCTCTTTTTCGCGCGCGACACTATGTTTATCCTTATGCTGTCACCACACTAAGGGGAAATGCCGTCAATTATCGTTCAACATTGGCGTAGTCACGACTGAACGCGATAATTTGACAACGGCATTCCCATTGCCGTTAGGCGAAAGTTCAAATACATCAGAGATTAACGCGATAATGAATGAATGCGTTGAAGTAGCCGCACTAATAATTCCATTTTTATAACGAAGATGGACAGTGACATTTCTCGTTAGTGTGACCCCAGCATTAGCAAGTTATGGTTGAGCTACATCTGTCGGCACGGAATCGCGTTTTTTCGTCGTCCCATCCTTTTCTCTCGCTCAGGACCGTCGTTTGCTTGAGCGAGAAAGGTAGCAGGAAGGCGATGCGGTGATGACATATGCAGTCCAACCCTTTGACAAGTTAAACTTTTCTGCTTTGTAAGTTGCTTTAATAAGTCTACCTCCATATTTTATCTTAGTATCTGGGTAAAGTGTGGTTTCTATTTCTTTTTTCAAACAAAACAAATATAAATCTTTATCAAAATAGGCGACACCACATAAGAAACATTTATTTTTGTTAGGAGTGGACTGTTTTCTGTCTATACTATTTAAAAGATTTCTTACTTCAGCTAGAAAACAATCCATGTATAGCTTTCAATAATGTACGTATGTTGTTGAATTGTAATAGCGGCAAATAATGTATAAACCCACAATAAACGATCAAAGTTATCCAGTATTTTACTTTAGTTAAGTTTTCTCCATGCCGGTCCATACATCTTGTGAAGAAAAGTGTTCGGGCTTCTTTGAAGAATAGACCAACTGCCGTTCTGCTAGGCATGTCGTAAAAGGCGACTAATTGGCTATGTGAGTCACTACCTTCGTGGCTACTAGGTGGTAGAGTTCTGCATTGTCTCGCCCGGGTCTGGTACCACCGCCTTACCTATTCCTGCCGCAATAGCGTCAGAGTTTGTCACTTTCGTGTTCCGATTTGAAGGGTGAGGTAGCCGGTAAACTTGTGCATGTGGCATTAAGACCTCGCCACAAAATAGCAACGCACGATAACATCTTTAGTGTCTATAGGCGATGGTTGACTATTTCCATCTGGAGACTTCATTCCATCTTGTTTGCTATCTTATAACAAAAAAAAAATAACGTTTGCCGGGACAGCAAGTATTCTATAAATCAAAGACACAGGTCACATTGTACTTCGGAAAAAACATTTTATTTATGAGAAATATTTATAAAATTTATAAATAGGACTATTTAAGGTCCACAGGAACGTGGGCACTGGACAATTAGAATAATGCTCATTTCTCAGCACATTTTTATTTCCACGACGTTTCAGACAAAATATTTACCTTCATCAGGCATCTTTAAAATCACTTTACAATTAACATCGTGTTGGTCCGGGCTCCTTTTGAAGAATAGACCATCTGCCAGGCAGTTCGTAAGAGGCGTACGATTGATACGTAATCACTACCATCGTGACTACTAGGTGGTAGAGTTCGGCAACATCTCGCCTGGGTATATGATGCCACCACCTTAGCTATTCCTGCAATAGCGTCAATGCGTGACAATGTGTTCTGGTTTGGAGGGTATATATTTTATATTATAAGATAGCAAACAGGCAGATGGGTCTCCTGATGAAGAGAGTCAACCATCGCCTATAGACACCAAAGATGTTAATGGGGCGTTGCTTTAGTGGCGAGATTTTAATGCCACATGCATAAGTTCACCGGCTACTTCACCCTCCAAACCGAAATACGACAGAGACGAGCACTGACGCTATTGCGGCAGGAATAGTATAGGTGGATACGTTTATATGAGATACGTTTAATCAGATAGTTGACGGTTCTTACTTCGAATTATATGATTCTTTCCCAAATAGCTTTTAAAACAAACTAACTCAAAAATGGTTTGATACGATTTCATAAACTACCTATCTCACGCCAAAAACTTACTTGTTAAATGATTTTTATTACTTTATTTATCGCCTCTGTGGCCCAGTGGTCCGGTGTCGGTGGTGACCACATAAGGTCCCGGATTCGATTCCCGGGTCGAGCAATTCAAAAATGTGTTTTTTTTTCAGTTTTCTGATA
>DWBA01000491.1:0-13245 GCA_018236825.1 Apodemia zela | reverse complement strand
CACGCGCGCGACACACGCCCGACACGCGCGCGACACACGCCCGACACGCGCGCGACACACGCCCGACACGCGCGCGACACACGCCCGACACGCGCGCGATACACGCCCGACACACGCCTGTCATAAACCATAGTATTATTGGATTCTCAGGTTGAATGCCCATGTCGGCTCACAACCACACTGCTAGTGAGTTGACGCCTCAATAACATGTCATTGTAAACAGAATTTTAAGCAACAACTGCATTTCTACAAACGTCGGTAGACACACACACACACAGACAGTCTCACATACAACTGCGGTATAAAACTACAAGTTAATACATTTGTTTTTTAAACGCGTGTTCATCTGTTAAGACTGTACTAAGTGACTGTTTTAAAATACGCGTATGTGTATTGTATATATATTATAAACATTGTCATAATTCGCAAAATGAATGTTGAAATATCGGCGAATAGAATGGCGAGGGCACCACCACAAAATACACAGGTACAGAAGTCAATCTACATACAGAGGCCGCTCGAGCAACGCACACACAGACATCTCTCACGGACGCGATATCTCAGAATGGTTCACAATAGTGCCAGCGCGATGTCGCCCGCTTGAAAATTGAAATACGAGCTAATGATCTTTTTTGTGTAGAAATGAAGCAACAAAAAAGGTTGTTTAAATTCAACAAACGAAACAAATAAACAATAACGAACCTACAAAGATCATAACTAGGTAGTGGAGGGTAAGGTAGCCGGTAAACTTATGCAATGAAGTATATCCCGCCACAGAGATAGTTACGCGCTATCAACATCTTTGATGTATAAAGGCGATAATTGTATCATTGTTCCATCAGGGGGACATCTGCTTGTTTGCTATCTTACGATATAAAAAAACAGTGTCATTCGGTATGTTTAGCACAACAAATTGTATAAATACGGTAATCCGTTTAAACAGTTTTAGGGATTCTTCCAGTTTCTTTCACAACAATTAATCAAAAAAAGTGTGATGTGTGTGTGTAGATACGAGCGTCAAACAGTTTTTTGTGCATTGTGCAAAGTTAACAACCCTGGCGCGACCGCAGACCGTAGCTGTCAAAAGTAAAATACATACATCAGATTGAGTTCTGTACCTATTTATTTTGTGGTACCACACTGTAGTGAATAAATGAATTATATTGTACTTACATTTAAAGGACGTAGTAAAATGCTGACGTCAGGTTGGCGAAGTATTTCTAACGCCAAACATATGTTAGGGTGCCATTTCTCGGTTCTTGTTCAACTGAGACAAACACACAGACGGAGTCCTCGTTCAGATATTAGCGCGAGTGTGATACGGCGCTACATTATGTCCAAACTCATTATCAGCAGTTGCACGTCCTCACAGACGATCGTACCAAAATGCAGCTAGATATATTATAACAGTTTCTAGTATGTGTCGTCGTTTTATCAATAATGCCAATTATAAATTAGGGAGCACAACTAATAGTATCACATACAGATGAAAAACAGTCGTTATTTATGGAGTCATCCCTGCTCAAACATTTATTACAAAACACCATATAGTAATACTCGTTCTTTTTCACTGACACGAGATGTTCTCAGCACGCCAGCAATTCCAAGGGTTATTCCTTCCTTTTAGTTATTGAATAGTTTTGATAGATATGAGTTTTTTCATTTTTGTTTTTCTTAGTCTGGTGACAAAAACTAGGCTGAATAATCTAATATCTTTACCAAGTAGAAAAAAATATTAATTTATATAATGTATTTCTTTTAGATAAAAGAAAATTTTATATATTTTGTATAAAATTAATCGGTCTATTACCACATATAAGGTTTAAAAATTCAAGTTTAAAATTTAATCGTTTAAGACTTTAAACAATAAGCTACTGCCATTGAGTGAACAGACTCGAGACCTAATAACAGACCAATTCCTCTGTCAACACATCAGACTAATAGATCTTATAACAATCAGAATGAATTAGCACCGACCAATCCAGTGAGTCTACGAGTCAAATTGATTGTAGTAAGCATGTATATTTTACTTATAAGTTGTACACAATAAAGAGTATTAATTAATTAATTCACTCATGACACAATACCGATTTGGAATTAGCCAATTATTGTTAGTCTAGTGTAGATTGTCAATGACAGCTGCATATATATAAAATGAATACCAAAAAATATTTTACATATCGAATTGTTCATGTAAGCGACACGATTAATAAACGCGATTCTAATACAAACGCGAAAAACGGCTTAAATGCGCATGCGCAGTAATTGTCAGCATTTTGGCAAATTAAAGGTACAATAGTAACTGTTATATAATCTGTGCTGAAGGTGACACGCTGGGAATTGAAAAATTCGCAATAATAACTTAGTGTAGAGATACACGCTCTTTGCTTGATACACATTGAATATATACCGCCATTAAACGGTAATCGCTAATGTAATATACTGTACAGCTCGATTGCTTCTGATTTGGCGCCATCTCACACAGAGGATTGTCTTTAAAAAAAACGTCCCTTTGGTATTTGTTATATCGGTGCAGAATTTAATATATATTATATAATATGTGAAAGTAATAAACGAGATGATCTCCATTGTAATGTCAGTTTTGGCCTTTGACTTGATGTTGTAATAACGATGTGTGTTCCTTTACCACTGTCTGGTTTTGTATTTAGTAGTATTCTAATATTAAACATATTAAGACATAAAATATAATGTTTTTTATAATTATTCTTAAAATAATTTAAAATTATGTAATTTGTCGTATAAATTAGTTAAAGAAATCGTTGAGTATTTATTTGTATAGTTACAATAACTATGTATTATACTGTGTATTTTGACACTGTTTTAACTAGTTTTACAGGTTTAATTCTGTACAGATCTGCCTTCGATTTGAATTGTAATACAGGGGCATTTACTAAGTGTCACAAATTGGCTTTATGTTAAATTTATAAAATAAATATATACATGACCGACTTGTACTTCTACACGCATACAAAAATAACGAGAACATAGCCATCTACAATCCGTGAAAACCTTCGCGAGAACCAGGTCTGTACGGAAGACGTCCAACCACATTTAAACGTCACATAAACTTACTAGTGAATATGGGAGTGTGTCTTATGCTATGACCAATTTGTTGGTGAACCGGGTTTCACCATTTTGACTACATATATAAAATTATTGAGTTATTCTTAATTACGATTGAATCCGAGAGGTTTACACCACACGACATGAGATATAAAATACAATATATTACATGTATTAAAGACTAAGTAAATGTATTTTGATATCATTGATTTAAAAATTATCTTTAATAATTAACATACTACAAATCTGCCAAGTATTATCCTATTGTTAAAAAAAATATTCAGAAGGGTTAATACCGTATACTGAAACCAGCGAATATAACTTGGACGATATTGGCGTAGTGGGTGAAATTACATCGTAAAGAGATTTCCATAATCGATGCAATTAATGCGATAATTCTGTTTGTCGTCGGTGTCTGTCAGATTTCCTCATAACTATTCAGTTGGTGCTTTTAGACGTTACAGCTCACGAAAATATAAGCGGTATTGTTCAACTTGTGGGCCAAGCCTTTGGAAATGGGACAATATTACAGATTACTCAACAGGTCCCAATTTACTCGTAGTATTACATGATAATGCATTTCGATTCGTCAGATAAGGTCATTTTTATTCTAAATAATCACCTTGTCCCGCTCTAACACACAAATATCTTTAGTATTTCTCAACATTTTCTTCGTAAATAGGTCCTCATAAAATATTGTGTTAGTAAAGTATTCGTAATTATATCAATTTATAACAAAAAGCAAATTTTATCTCCAAAGCCTAAAAATGTATTTGGTGCATTTTAAATGTAAATAGCTTTTATTGTGATATATAGCGCTAGGACGGAGGCACGTGAACGCCATATGACAACATTATTTTAGTTTAACTTTTCTGTTTTCACTATTTCTTGACACCAACACCGTTTTATGGCTCAGAAATTTTAATCAATTGCTGATACTCTATTCTTGTAGGCTACAATCATCAAATAACCAACCACATATCAATTTGTTTAAAAATAGAAGTATTTATTACTAACTAGAATATAAAATGTATAAAGACAGATTTAATATATTATGTTTGTTGTTAAGAAATAGTGAAAATATACTTAATATAAAACGAACAAATAAGTCGATTTGAAAATAGGAGAAGATACAGGGCATCAAACTAGAAACCTATAATATAATCTGTGCAGTTGAAGAATTAGGTCAGAAAGAAAATCCGAATCAATTATCTCATCCTAATTCTGTAAATTATAGAAATGGAAGTAATGTAACCATAGTACTGCATCTGGAGTACAGTCTCACATGTCTTTTGTTATGATCAAATCGGCTACGATTTGTTTAGATTAGAATGTATTATCTCTGTGGCATATGTTATTTGTGTTGGAAGTTATTAAAGTTGTGTTAAATTTCTAATATTTTATTTCATTTTAAAATTATTTGTCAATTTAGTTTGTAAATCTTTAAAATTGTAAGCAAATGAGCTATTTAAATAAAATTTAAATAATCTTAAATGTTTTCTTTCCTTGCTAATGGAATAATATATGTGGTCGTTACCAGTGTGACAACTACTGTGCAACGGTTTATGACACCAGCCCGCTTAGGATAAGCAGCGTGTGATAATGTCGAGATCGATAAAACAGGTTTGGTTTGAGTTTGACCAATAAGAATCGCACGAAGTCGAGTCGCGTCGAATAAACAATATATTAATTCTTCTTAGTGGTCAAACCGTTTTATCGATCTCGACATTATCACACGCTGCGTATCCTAAGCCAGCAGGAACACCAAGGGTACTTACCCTACCTTATCTACAATTCTTTAACCGCTACCTTTCCTTTATCATCATCACTGGCCACCACATCTATCACAGATGATTGTTGCAGCACTTGTGGGTTTACGAGTTCCCGCATCGTCGCTGATGACTGTAGAGCCCTACAGCAGCGACACATTTCATACAGATGGTAAGTTTTAACAGAAATTTGTGTAAATACACAAATTTCTTAAAAAATGCGACTCACCGTCTATTGATAACCTCACTTACTCCTGGCAGCATCAACGGCCAGCTTCACAAGCTACGCCACATCCACGCTATACGGATTCCACCTCGAACTTATAAAGTCCCTGGCTTCCTCAGCAGCTACCCTGCCCGCTCGGGCCGACTCGCCGAGAACCTCAGCGACACACACTCGTCCCGACTCACCGAAACCCGTGTATATTCTGCTCATCTCGACTCAGACTTGAGCACTCAAGGCACAATCACTCCACGGGATCTACAAAGCTAGAATTATATATCTTAAATCGCGCTATAACAATTAATACTACCTGGATGACCTGGTTTTTTTTTGGTAAAACGTTTTATCGCCGATACCTCCTGCATGCCTATTAACACTGTATACCCACATTTTTTTTAGAGGTAAATACAGAAATAATGCAATTGTACTTTTATATCAACTAGTCGAATTACATATTATCCTGAAGATGCTTAATGCCCGGTTTCTATTTCAATAAAAGGACGCGTTTTCGTTACGAATAGTAACATTTTCTACGAGGCGTAAGTAAAAACTATTCCTATGTCAAATTACCAAATAACTCGTGGAACTCATCGTTATTATTAAATTGATTACTAATGGTTACTGCTACGAATGGTGGATCGTTGATTATAGGTACCCGGCATTGAAAAGCGAAAACGATAGATTAATTTAACCAACTAAGTAGGTATGTTTAATTTGAAATAAAAGTACCTACAAGTGCATTATTTAAGTGGGAGTACCATCCCGCCATACGGATCGCATCACACTATTAATATCTTTAGTGTCTAGGCGAAGTTGTCTCTTCAGCTTGTTTGTTATCTTATCATATAAACAAGGATTAAAATAAAATACCAGTATTTAGTACACCATTTATTAATTTCAAAAATGTAATCACACATACATACAGCGAATGCAAACACATGAATTTCAAATATGTATACAGATTATAGAACTACGAGAATATTAGGAGTTAAGTATCAGTTTAGTCATTTTTACGCAATCTATAGAAATTGTAACTAAGTTTGAAGTGGAAAACAAAATATGATGTTACAGAGGTACACAGGAGGCTAATTTAGTCATGGATTTTTGCTTTACAGTAATGTTTACAGCAGTTATTTGAGTTACATAAACTAGAAAATAGGTTATTTCAGAAAAAGACAATAATAGTTACAGATCTGTAACAAGGGGCGACGGGGGTCGCCACGCCAACTGACAAACAGATAAATTGTGGTGAACTGGAGCTGGAGGAGAGAATCGGCGTGATGTATAAAATTGTAATACATAAATGTTAAAAATTTGATTTTTTTGTCAACAATTTGAATGAAGTATTAATTGTATTGTGTTGGTGCTATTGTGTGTTATATGTTTATAAAAAACTGATATATTTAATATCAGAAAAGTACTTTTTCGAATGTTCTACAAATCATCGATCACTTACTGTCAAGAACGGAAAACATTCCTAAATGAACAACTTCATTTAGGAATCTTCCTGGACAAAATAATTGCTTCAATTATTTAAGAAATGAGATTATGGGAAATTTAAGAGAATGTAACAACAGAGTAGCAAAAAAGGAAGAAAAAATGCAAAATCCATAATTTGTAAATATTTAGTGTGTAATATACTAATAGTAATATCCGTTCTTTTTTCTGTAAAATAAGCTGCGGATTTAAGTTTGAGTAAAATGCATTAAAAAATTCAACTATATCCAATTGAGAACGTTTTTATTTTTTCCCGATCTTGGATAGAGGTTGGTCAGGAGACAGAGTTGCGAGGTGACGGTAAACAAACACTAGCACTCCAGTTTAATTATAGTAACTATCATGTTTTGTACTAAGAAATAAATGTCGATGATTTTAATTTTTAATAAACTAGCTTGTGCTATTTTGCGGCGACTGGTAGGGTAGTAGAGGTATTAGGCGGCGGGGATAGGTACTTGCCTATCCCCGCCGCTACACGGACCGCTGATGCTGTAATGTTTGGGAGGCTTGGGAGGCATTTGAGCCATTATTTGGTAGCCTATTTTTATTTTTTAAATTCAATAAATATTTTTGTTTTATTAATTCGAGTTAAAATTGTTATCAAATATCTTCACATATCATAAATGAAAGCGTCGAAATACAGATTTAATGTCAATATGTATTGTATTTTTATTTTTATATTATGTAATGTATACAGGGGAGTAATGTCGCATATATAATTATTTATACTAAAAAGCAGAAATCATAATTTTGTATAAAGCATAGAAATATTTCCAAAATTAGTCCATCGACCACATTTAAACAGTTAAGATTATTTGAATAACATTTGGTTGATGCTAACTTTTGCGCACTTTTGTCAAGATTACAATTTTTTACTACATAAAACTATTTAATCTATATATTAAGGTCAACTTTTTAATTTTAATCAACATTGAGTGAAACATCAAATATATAAAATGCATTCGCTGTTACAATCTCTCTTATCACTAATGAATGACGAAGGTTAATACTATGGGACAGACACACACACACGCACTCGTGAAATAACGCGTATTACAATATATATGTATATATTAGAACTCTTTTTCTGCAAAGGTATGTAGATTTTTTCGCAAAATAAAAAGAAATGTTACGACTATTTTAAACCAATCGCCTATTATAAGGCTCTGTTTACTTTTCGTATCTATCTATATTACCAAAATAATAATTAATGTTTGGAGAGTACATTTTTAAATATTTGTCTAAAATAAGGTGTCGATTTTATTCATAATTAAGTTTTTCAATTGTAATAAATAAAAAAATGTAATATCAATATATTCATTAAAATCAGAACATTTTTAAAAAGCATATCTCGATCTCTATGGAGTTATAGAATTTCATACATACAACGAGAAAATTCTCATTTCCCTAAAATTTCTTAAAATGGGCCTTGAACCATGTAATATACGCTATAGTTTATGGATAAAGCTTTTAGGAGAAATTGATTGCTTCTGGTCTGTTAAAGCCGGGACAGATCATGCGGGGAATATTCAAAATGGCAGAGGTTTCACTTATTAGGAATTCGGATATATTTTTGTGGTAATTTAATTATAGAAATCCGGTTAATACAGGTATTGTGAATAGAGAATTCAATCGCAAACAATCCAATTGGAACATGGGAAATGTAAAAAAGAAATAAAAAATCTTTTAATTTTTTTCTAACAAACAAGATTTTTTTGATAAATCATTGAGATACTTTACATAGAGTGGACGCTAGCAAAAACTTTGTTTCGCCTTTAAACACACTTATACTGCAAATATCGGAATTATTATTAGAATCGGATTCCATCAGTTTTACCAGCTATATAGAACGCGAAAATACTGGCAGGAAATACGAGTTTTAGGTAAAAGCACACGCGCTTAATTTCTTGAGATATCGCACAAAAAAGCGCAAAGAACTGTCATTATTATTGATATTTTAGATCTTCACGTTGGATCTGAACTCGAGAATCTAAATATTTTGTTTAAAATTATTGCAATACTATTCAAATATTTTATTTATTATTGAGAGCTTTGTGTGTGCTATTGAAACACATATTTTTAAATATGTGCAATTTAAAATTAAAATCAGGATATAAAATATCGTATAAATCAAATCAAATCAAATCAAAAAATTCTTTATTCAAATAATCCTTTACAGGCACTTTTGACAAGCATGTTAAATACATAAACATGTAGACTTTTTATCAAATTAGCAAATTTTGTTGTTTTAAGTAAAAATTAGCACGCCATTTGATGCCACTGTATTACACCACCACTATCTAATTATCAGATCATACGCGAAGCTTAAAAACCTGATAAAATTTTATTTTAAGCAAACCGTTGAATTCGGCAAACTGTTTAGTGACCAATACTACTATCAATAAAGTACTGGTCCGTTCCCTTTATGAAGTTCGTAAAGCTATCTATCGTATTCAAACGTGTAAACCATCATACTTGGTGGAGTTCCGCCACGTCTCGCCCAGGCTGGGCACCACCATCTTTCGTATTCCTGCCGCGATGGCATCAGCGCTTGTCACTTATCGTGGGTAAGGTAGCCGGTTAACTTATAAATGTTGTATTTGAAGCCCGCCATCCAGAGGGTCACCTGTGTTATTCTATATCATAAAAAGGTACTAAAAGTTGAGTAGTACGCGCATATGTTTGAGTCCGCTCTATACGAAGTGATACTCAATAAAATAAAAGTTCAATCGTATTCCCTTAAGAAAATGTGACCGTAGGGAGAGCAGAAAAAGAGTTCCCACTAAAATACTACATTAGAATATATCAGTAACATGAAAAGCTTACTATTATAATTAATAATGAAATGCAATGACGATATAATTTTGTTAGCCGTGCGATGATAGCGTTACAATAGTACCTACTGCGCCTTGGCTCGTCGAAAACGCCTAAAATTTGTCATATCCGTAAGTCATAATATAAGCAGATCGCGTCTAACTCTAACTTCGCCCTGTCGTCTCCGCTTCTATTAACTATCTTAGGACTTCTACAATACTTAAAATGAGGGTAGAATTACTGCCGGAGAGATTGAGACCTTCTCGTTTGAGGACTGAGTCGCAGATAGTAATGTTACTATCTTTTCATTACTCAACGTTCAATTTTTACTCAAGCGCGGGTAGTTGGAAATTCTAAATTTGCATACTAAAATATGGCTTGAATCACTTTTTGCAATAGAAGATGGAATTTCTATTGTGGTAAAACAGTTAAATTGCAACTCATTTGCAACCATACAAAGTAGAAATTTGACTATGAAACCAAAATAAACGTGAAGTTAAGAAAATTTGAAAAATTCAATTTCGCAGCAAAAGTCAGGGTATACTGACTTTAGTCTTCAAAAAATAATATTGAAAACTTCAATTCGGTAAATTTAGAGTTGAAATTACTTAGAAAGAAATCTATTAAAAAAGTCAAAATAAAACAATAGTAAACTAAAAATGGTTGTCTTAAAAATCTTACTCGGAATCTAGCGTGGCCGATCGAAATGAAAGAACCAAACGTCAAAGGATTGGAGTCTGCCGTTCGCTAACGTCGTCGTTGTCCGGTAGAGTCCGGCGGTGTCCGGTGTCCGGTGTTCGGCGTCCGGTGTTCGGCGTCCGGTGTCCGGCGGTGTCCGGCGGTGTCCGCGAGGGTCCGACCGGCCGAGCGCGCGGGCCGAGCGGCGCAGGCGCGGGCCGGCGGCGCCGCGGGGCTCACACCCAGGCCATCCAGCCCTCGTACATCATGCACAAGTTCTCGCAGCTCAGAGCTTCCGATATCAAGTACTCCACCTGCCAACAAACATCGATATTTGTAAACAAATTTCAAAAAGTATCTTCACGCCCGTGTGCCCGAACAGGTAGGCAGAGGTACAACCAGTGGACCTACGATTAGCCAAAGATACTCTGTCCCGCAATGTGATAGATAGTAAGCCTATCGGCAACTAGACACTTTTCCAATCCCGGGATTTTTTATCAGAAAAGTGACAAAAAAAACATTTTTTGAATTGCCCCCCACCCGAGAATCGAAACCGAGATCTCATGCGGTCTACACCGGACCACTAGACTCCAGAGACAACGAGATGTGTAAATACATGATAACATATCGGAGGATGTACACTGAGCTTCCTAAAACTCTTTGTGCATTCCATTGAGTGAACAGACTAGAGACCTAATAACAGGCCAATTCTTCTGTCAACACATCAGACTAATAGATCTTATAGTAATCAGAAGAAGAATAAGAAGAAGTGCTAATACAGCACCGACCAATCCAGTGAGATGTAAACACGCGTGATAAAATACCGATTTTGAATTAGCCAATTGGAACACCGTGTTCCTATTCCATGCGGCTTAGATTGTTGACAGAATTAATGTACCTAGTGCAAGAAATCAACCATTATTAGTCCAGACTCCAGAGTAGGTTTTTTGATCGAAACGCACGTCATTATGTAGGGTTTTTATCCTCTCAGTAAAGACATGAGACCTGTAAAGGTGTCGTGTAGTTAGTTTTACTCTTCTTCAGCAAAGGAGATTTTAACAAAATTTCTTAAATTAGATGTATTCGAGATATGTTCAGAAAAGAAACGAGTAATATTGACCCGATTTGGATTCAACATCTATATGTAGTCCAAGTAATCCAAATATTAGTTTCATCTATAATTCTGCTTTTGCAATAATTATAAAATATTATTTTATTAAATGTAGTTAGGAGTTTTGACAAAAAAACATCTACATTTTTATCATTAGCCAGCGCGGGTACGTCGCGCGGTGTAACTATATTTGATTAATGTAATATAACATTATGTTTTTTTCTAAAGTTTAAATTAAGAGATTAGCGAGTTTAAATGTATAGTTTATCGTTAGGTGACGTGGCGATGTCGGTTACGTTGCAATTTAACGATAATTTATTATTTATTATCCGCTGTAAACTGGAGTTATCCTAATGAGCACGTAGGTCAGTAGGATGATTTCCGAGCAGCAGCAGGGGGATATACCGGTGGCCGGTCCCTGAGCCCGCCGCGCCACACTACACACGCGACCGCCCGACCCAGTTGTCTCTCACGTTATAAATTCCTTACACTTTTGTCTCTACACTTGCTTATACTATTTACTATTTTACACGACAATATACAAAACTTAATGAAAATAATCGATCTGATTTGTAAATTTTTTTGATGTACGTTTTACATTGCGAAATAAGAAACAATCATAGTCTTCACTTGCCTAGACTGGAACTGCTAGGAGCATTATTATTATCATCCCAATTCACGAAGAAAGTCATTAGACACAATGTTTTCTTCACAAAAAGTCAGCAAACATGCATAGACTGACTCCATGATAGTTATAGGTGGGCTACATGGAGATATATCAAAATGGCAGGAATTTGTCGTAAACAGAATATGACAAATTACGCATATTATTCCTGCTAAACATTAGCATCATCATATGAAGTTTGAAGAAATACCGCAGACGGAGAAACGAGGGCTACAAGCAGCATTAACCTTCTCGACCACTCTTTACGGTGGGAAGGGTATATTTTATATATAAAACCAACATTAACAAAAAGAACATATCAGAAGCCATCAGTAGAAGTAAAGAAAAACTCATAGTGTGCATGCAGCCTTACAATCAAGCTCCGATTTCATTGTTTATAAATTACTAAACAAAATGAGCTCTATCACTCGGATTGTAAAAACAATGGCTTGGATATCATGTTACACTTTACGAGCGCGCAAAAACGTTTGCCAAGCTAATAATTTAACCAACTGCAACATAGAAGATGCGTTTAAATTAATTATAAAAACACTTTAAAATCTTTAATTTTACGAAGAAATATCATCATTGAAGAAAAACGGAGTATTGAAATCTAGCAGCAACATTTTGTATTTGACTCCCTATCTGGATAAAAATGGCACCTTAAGAGTCGGTGGACACATTCGGAAAACGCCATTCTACGCTACTCGACGAAGCATCCTATCATATTGCCACCTTCCAGCAGACTCACGGCGTTTATCATAGATCAAGCACCATTACGCCCTTATATATCTCCTGGCTATTGCCACTGGAATACTAACAGTTTCGGTGTTCTGTCTGTACGTCAAGAGAATGAGATTATTATCAAATGGTCGAGAGACGCCGCCATCAAGCCCCCGCAGCAGACTATCAGAGAAGAGGAGCAGACCGGTCCAGCGCCTGCGCCACCCATCTACGCGCTGCCTGCGCGCCGCCGCCGGAGCGAGGAGCGCGCCCCCACCGGCGACAGCAACGCCCGCCACCAGCCATCGACATCGACGGTTACATTTACCACACTCCCGCGGATTAGCTAAATCCTTTCATTTTCTCTTGTTTTGTTCCTTGTTTTTTAGAGTGGCAAGATGTTCAGGTCAGTATGTCACTGGGCTGCACATCTGTCTTAGTCATTATTTGTATTAATTGCACAATTCAGTGTGTCACTAGGCAGCACGTCCGTCCTAATCATCATTTTGTATTATTTGTACAGGCCAGTGTGTCACTGGGCTGTACGTCCGTCTTGGTCATCATTTTGTATTATATAAATATTAGCATATGTATCATAATTAAGGGTAGATCATTAGCAGCCATTATGGCAGAACATTATTAACAGCAATCAGCAAATAGAACAGTAAGAATCATCAA
The DNA here is from genome assembly GCA_018236825.1 of Apodemia zela. NCBI lineage: Eukaryota > Metazoa > Arthropoda > Insecta > Lepidoptera > Riodinidae > Apodemia > Apodemia zela. Next base: position 4 of record DWBA01000491.1, on the reverse strand, counting down.
CTGG
>DWBA01000490.1:0-13254 GCA_018236825.1 Apodemia zela | reverse complement strand
CTATGCTCATCACACAAATGTTTGTCCCTGCCGGGGATCGAACCCGGGCCCCGTTGATGCGCAGTCAGGTTCGCTAATCACTCGACCAACGGGGCGAACGATCTATAATACACACAATTTGAGGGTATTCATCCAAACTTATTTTATCACCTCCAAAGTATGCTCCTATCTAATCATCAAAACCTTTTTTAGACGTTTTTGTCGGAAATCAGTTCAGTTCTTACAGCAAATTCTCCTAATGAAAACGGGTGCCACGAAGTGGTAGTTTGAGCTATGGAAAAAGAAGAAGTTTGCTGGAGCCATATCTGGTGAGTAAGGTGGTTTGCTCGATAGTATTTGTTGAGTCGTTGGTCAAAAATTCGCTCACATTGATGGCCTGATAAGAAGGTGCATTATTGTGGTGCAAAATCGAAGGATTTTCTTTCCATCAATTTGGACCTTTTTGTCGAATTTGCTCTCTTAAACGCCACATAACGCTCAAATAATTAATATTTTTTATTCGCCGTTTTACCTTCAGGCAAGTACTCCGAGTAGTAGTAACTCACCATTAACATTTTTGGTGTCTATAGGCGATGGTTGTCTCTTTCCATCAGGAGAGCCATCTGCTAGTTTGCTATCTTATGATATAAAAAAGAAGATGACTCTTTAGTTTTTATATTTGTTTACTTGAAATTAACTTAAGCAGTTGGTCCAAATAATCGTTACCGCGATTTTGGCGAGCGACGGCTCAGTCAGAGTTTAAATTAAGTGGGATTAGAGCCCGCCTTTAAGAATGTCTCCTGTGAGACCAAACCTTGGCTTAGGGCAGTATAAGTGGGAGAGTAAGTTACCTCAGGATTTCGACTCATTATATACTAACTCTTGACCAGGGTGTCGAGTGTTAGCGGGGCGAAACAGTAGGCCGAGGCGCGGTCAGCGGCGACGCTGGCGTATGTGTGCTAATTGTGATAGGATCATCAGGATCGGATAGGTGAATCTAACTATCTTATATCAGCAGGACTAGATGTGTTGAACGAGGATTAAATTAAACTACATCCATTTTGCTGTTATTTAACGAATTTTTTCAGCCGTTTCAACATGAAAAACATAAACACATACACAAACTTCTGCATTTTATATTAATATAATAGTGTTGTCAGACATCAATATAAACGTTACGTAATTAAATACTTGAAATCATTAATTAACTCAATATCTGGAACAGATTATAATGCCCATAACAATTGGTTACGCTTGAGCTGTTCTAATCTACGAACAGTGACATGGCAAAAACCATAGTGAAATCCATCGACTGATTTCATCCAATTACCAATAACCATTTATCTCGTGATTATGGATATTTTTGAAAAGATCCGATTGTTAGTACGAAACTAATTAAAATAGATGTCATTCTGCTGCGAACATCAACTTAATCATTAATCTTTGTTTAAAAAGTGTTCACTAATGTGAATGGGATATTAGATATAACTAGCCTTTGTCCGTGACTTTGTTGGCATGACCCAAAATATTACTTCTATTTGCATAGTCGGGTTAAAATGTAGCTTATAGTGGTTTAAAACTATGTTCACATAATTGTCTTTCAAATAAAACTGGTTTAGGGCACATCAATTGGATAATTTCAAAGTCTATAATGGACATAGGTAGGACATTTTTCTATATCTAATTTTTATACTAATCGTAAATGTAAATTTTTAATATTGTACTGATATTATATTATTCAAGTATTTTGAACCATGCAATACTAGTTGTATTCTGTAACCCATTGCGTGATCGAATATTCCCCTATATTGGTCTGGTCGTCTGGTCTTTGAAGATCGTCTGCCATTTTACCAAGTAGTTCAGGAAAGGCTAATTATTTGAACTCTACCATTTAGTAGTCACTACCACCACGACTACTAAGTGGTAGAGTTCCGCAACATCTCGCCTGAGTTTGAATTCACCGTGTTTACTTTTCCTGTGTCAATAGTGCGAGTAAAATAATTTCATATGAAATAAATAAATAAATATCATTTCGCTGGTGCCCTTGCGTGGTAGGCAGAGAAAACTAAACGTCAGTAGATGCTTAGGTACATCACGTTTCGATAGTTGTATATTCTACTTGATTTCAACCTAAGTTTTTAAGTACATACACGGATATTTTAAAGTCAGCTAGTTTTTACCAAGCTCTCTGAGTTAACATTATAATGTTTTCTTTACGTTGAATAGAGCATAATTATGTTTCTGACATTCATGTAAGTCAAATAGTATTCTTTTATTTTAATAAAAATATAGGGATAATTCCTGTGTTTGATATCATTCGATAAATTCAATCCTACGCTGTCAATGCAAACGACAAAGCTGAAATAGAAAGCTAACATACAAATCTACAAACGCTGTCTTAAACACATCTCGATATGTAGAGAATAACAAGAGAACAAGCGTGTAGTACAGCCCTTATCTAGATCTGAACATTCCGAGAACAGAGGACTCTGCTACCAAATATCATGACTACCGTCTTACAAATGAGAAAATTTCGCTCTAATTATTTATGAATGTGTTATCGTCATATCTCGGGAGCTCACGACCCGGCGTCTGTGTGCACGACACGAGCAAAACCGTTGGTAATTAGCAAATGTGGCTTTCTTTGTTCTCATGGCACGTTTTGCATCGTTTTACCATCTATTTCTATATGCAAATAGAGGTGTACATTCAAGAAGAGTTGTCGATGTATCGTTAATAAACTTCCATTACTTTCATTAAGGCTATCTGTGGACAGTAGCTGTATCATTGACAGTCATGCCTCCGACACATAACGAAATTAAGCTCGATGACGCTATCGAAGGCCGCGCATCGCGAGCTCTGCGTACCATGCCGCTATCCAGAACTCGATTTAATTGCAGAACAAATGTCGATAATACGTTTTAATCATTACACTCAGCTCAGAGTTCGACAACGTCCTGAATAATCCTGAATCTTGTTATGGAAATGTCTGGAATACCTAAGCATTTATAATAAATTACGTTTCAGATTATCGTATGATCCAATCGTAAATTAAGACAAGATACATAATTAAGGCGAATAAATAAAATGGTTGGCATTTCGACGGGAGCACGTTCGATTCTACTGAGCGATATACATACCCTCCATTTTGAGCTATCAGGCCTCTTTAATAAAGTGTAGTTTGATTCGTTACATTTAATTGCGATTCAATCGCCAACAATATTGAAAGAGGCAGAAGAGTGCGGAGGTGGGAAGGGGCTCTGAATGTCACGACAAGATTTTTAATTACGGGTAAGATATCATCTAAGAACTGAAGTTACTATAACTTTGCGACACATTGTGGCAATACAATTCAATAATTATTTTTCGAATGAATTTTAATTGATACAGATACCAAATATAGTTTATCAAGACTTATATGAATTCGTATATACCGTTACGCACAAAATGACAGATAACGTATATGCTATATTACTGAATCTAGAATTAAACTATTTTTACACGGTGTTCATAACTATTTTAGGATGAACTCATTCATAAAGGTAGATGTGATTTGTCTAGTGGTAGGAATTTAAGGATGCATGATACGTTATTGATTCAGATATTACTTTGCGGAAATCCATAATTAAATTTGCTATTTTCCGTGAACTGTTTTATGTGACCTCCACGATGCCATTGAATAGAAAAACGGCGGTTTAAGTGGAGTATTACTTACACTCGCTTCGGTTTCGAAGTGAAAAACGTGCGTTGAGTGCGTAAATTGCATTTTTTTGTGTTTGCTGCTGACGTGGGTGAACAAAATTTATCTATCCACATCCACTACAGGACGTGTGAGGATAATTGTGCCGTTGTGGTCTTCTTTGTTGTCAGGATCTTCGGTAAGTTTTATCCATTAATTAAATCGCAGTGGCATCTTGGAGGTCACATAAAACAGTTCGCGGAAAATAGAAAAGTTAATTAATTTCACTTTTTAGGATTCCGTACCACAAAAGAAAAAACGGAACCCTTCTATAAGTGATCCTATGATCACTCGGTTGTCCGTATGTCCGTCTGGCAAAGCTCTTTTTCTCAGGAACACGTAGAGGTATCAAGTGAAATTTATATCAAATAGTCCAGTCTACGGTCCCTCTTATTTAACGTTTTTTTTGCGATTTTGAAAAGGAATCAAAACCTAAAGGGCACTTCCAGTAGTCCTAGAATTATGAAATTTGACAAAAAGCAAAAATTAAAAAAAAAGCAAAATATACGACATAAATGGTCATATCTTTTAATCACGAAGACTTACAAGTTTGATTTTATCACAGCTAAGAGAAACTGTAGACCCAAATATTTGATTTAAATTTCAACTTGATACCTCTACGCGTTGCTGAGAAAAAGGATCTTAACAGACGGACAACGAAGTGATCGTATAATTCCGTTTTTTTCTTTTTACAGTACCTAAAAAGTACTAACTCTATTAGAGAACTGACAAATTTTCTTTATCTTTTTCATTTACAAGAACGTGTATAAAACCCTACCTAAAAAAGAAATGATAGTAATCATATTGGCTAAACGTGGGTGTGCAGTTTGCCTACAAGTAATAGTAGATCTGATGGTTTATTGAGGAATGTTACTTTTACAAACAGACAAAAGTTTAATCCAAGTAAAGTTGCGAGTGTCTGGTTTTCGGGTTATATGGGTAGATGGTTAAGCGCGTATGTCGAATATGATCCGGAGTTTATTTTCGTACTTCTAATGTGTCTTCCCTGTCGTGCGGAGCACAATTAAAAATACAAAAAGTGAGACATTTGTTTCAGGCGTTCATTGTCTCTGTTATTAATAAATTCATTTTACTGAGTTGAAGTGGACGTGTATTTTATTCGCTTTAAGTGGTTTCACATTGTTTTATATTTATGTGCGGTTATTTTCGACGAAGACATTATAACGTAGTTTGTGAGGGAAGCTCACTGTTACTCCATTAGAGATATTTGAAACCACGGGAGTGCACTCATAAATTTACTTTTGTAGTAATAACACAATATCTAAGAATACCCATTGTAAGCTTCTATTTTTGTAACATTGTTTTTTTTTTCAACCAAACAAACAATACTCTTTTTGTAGCAAATCTAAAACATCTACATTTTACAGCACTAAATTTCTTTACTGGATCATTTATTGCATTTACCACTTACTTAAGATTTTAAATTCAAACAATTTAGTAGTTACCACTAACTTTATGGCTGAAATAAGTAGTCTAGTAGGGGCAATCGTTAGTAATAGCAGGGTTTAATATAAGCTGGTGAATTTGGCAGTTGGGATTGACAAAACATCGCCTTTTACGATTTCAATACCTACTGAAAATTACCTGTAATGTCATATGCGATTCCTGAAATTCTAATTAAAATATTGCATTCATTTTATATTAGAATATTAGTTTCAGAATAGAATTTAAAAGAGGTCTCGCACAAGAAGTTAAGGCAGGTGGTCTCTGTCATCGCGGATAACAAGCGATTGCCGTTAAAACTGGTAGAATGGCAATGGAGTTTACCCACCATTTCGTCAGCTAACGGACAGGAGAGTTGTGGAGAAAATGAGTAGATAAATTGAACCGAACGTCTTTAAACCTTACCACTCACGTTCACATTTCCTAGTTCATCAGCCGGCAAGTGGGTTGTGTGTTCAAATACCGCATCTGCCAACTTTCAAGTTTCTTGCTTATAATTTGAGATAAGTGATAACCAAGATCTTGCATTAGAGCTGAGTATGCAGAGTTAATAAAATAAAACGTCTATTGACTTCATTCTGCCTATAAGACACAATTCTTACACACAATTGAACTTTAATTTCACTTTACAATATATATATATTTTGGTATATTAATCAACCGGTTTCACTTTTTAAAGCATCTTCAGGTTGTAATATTCTGCCTACCTTCCGATCTATCTGCAAAAAAATGCATTCAATAGGTCAAGTTTGAAAGTAGTGAGTTGTTTGATTGTACTAACGCGATACGAAATCAATATGACCTAAACTAATTTTAATCCTAAAAAAATAATTATCAATTAATTTTTTCACATTATTATTTATTTAGCAGGAATCTTACGGCGGAATGGCTGGATTAATACTCATAGATGGCCTTTTAATGCTTTTGCTATTACATATATTTTTGGGACCTACCGAAAAGATGGTAGGATCATTTCGTTATTCTTTGATTTTAAATACTAAGTTTATATTTTAGGGTTCCATAGTTAACAACAAACCATAAAAGGGTAAAAATTTATTTATAACTTCACATTACTAAATATTGGTCAAGCGTGTCGACTGCTAGCTGGTAGAGTTACCATTAATGTACTATATTATTTTGGGCCGTAGCTTTAAATGTTACCAGTAAATAAATAACTTCAATCTATGTTATTTAAATTTTTGCTTTGATTTGATGACCAGAGTGGGGCACATGCCCCCCCCCCCCTTGCCCCACTGTGGGTACGCCTATGACTACGTCTATCCACAGCGTAACTCAGAGATCCTTTGTTCTAAAAAGCTGTATTTTTTTAGTATAGCAAACAAACGAAGTGTTCTTCCGAACAAACGTACAAATAATTAAATCTTGAAAAAAACTTAAGGGTACAAATAAAGTAGAGTTTTTTTTCTTATCTTTCTAGGAACTATATTTTCCTATATTTTCCCGCTATAATAATGGCATGGTTTTTACTCTCATATTCCGGTTTAGAGGATAAAGTAGCCGGTAAACTTATGCATGTGGCATTACCATCTCGGTACACAGATAGCGACTCATCATCAACACTTTTTTCCATAGGAATAGGTAAAGCGGTGGTACCAAACAAGGCGAGCAAGCAAATCAAGGCGAGCAAGCAAAATCCTATCACCTAGTAGTCACGATGGTAGTGACACATTTGACCAAAGTGTTCTCTTTGAACTACCTGGCAGATGGCAGATGGCCTATTCTTCAAAAGGGCCCAAATCATATTTCATTTATTTATTAACACACCGCGACTGCGATGCATCACTAGTACAAATTACAAAGGACGTATAGGTGAAATTTTACAAGTAATATAATCTATGGAATAAATTTTAGAACGAGTATATGTCTCCTTTATTTCTTAGCGGCTGTAAAAATGTATTATATTTCGAGATAAGATATGAGGCAGTATTTTTGCTCTCACGCCAACAGCAGCAGGCACGTCCCTGTGGCTCTAGTACTGCATTTACTTTACTACTCTGATATTTTACAGGTAGAGCTCTTAACTTCCATATGTCCGTTTTATAGTTTGCTTCACGCGTTATGGCCTAATGTCACGTGATCTCTTGATTTAAGTACCTTCATGAGAGAACTTTATTAAGGATAGAATCGCCAGTGGTGGAATTCGACATAATTTTTAATATTTTTTTAGTGATGCCTCGTTTAAGCCATAAATTTACATAAGCCATATGCCACGTACTTACAAAAATATTAGGGCCATTTTTAACTGTTGTAATTAGCATAAAATAAGACTTTTTTATTTAGTATGGTCACAGAAAAGCAGAAGATAGTCCTGGTAAACTTCAAAGTTTCTGATAACGCATTGCTTCCTCGTGGCTATTATTTTATGCGTCATGTGTTATTGCTACCATTGTTCGTCGCTTTGTATAAAAGTATATGGTGAAAGTCACAACCAAATAAAATAGGTATCGTAAACGTAATGTAGTACGCTCTGCGCTCATATTACTGGGCAATACGAGTATGCACAGAAAGTGGTTGACGGAGACGGAGAAGGGACGAACCCGTTTAGTTTAAAGGCCTTTAACACAATTTTACTCAAAGTTTTAATCGGTAAAGCATTGAATTTTTTTCATAAACTACCAGAACTATGATCTTAGAAAAGAAGTGTAATCTCTACATGATTTTGCAATTTATAAATAGGTAGAAGAGGCTTCGCAACAAAGTGAAACAAGATCCACTCTACTAATCCTACAAAAGCAAGCCTTGTTACCCTTCAAATTTATTTATAAGAAAACTCTCGGACAAGTCGTTAATACCTATAAAGTAGGGGCGAGAAAGGCGCAAGCGAGTTTATAACTCACGTACCGAACTTTACTCGCCGACACATAAAATAATAGGTGTAAAAACTTACACGGGAATGTACTCAGTGAGCGAGCCAACCGCGAGATGGACGGCATCTTCACAGCTTCAGCAGAGCACATCGCGTCTAGCAATACTTTGCTCTTAAAATCATTGTACTGACTGCTTTAACCACTTATAACACGGGCAAATCATTGAGTGGAATTAAATTAGCTGTGAAATTTTATATGGCCAATTAAAAGTCTTTAAACATCATATATTATAATAAATTGGTGTAAGTATCATCACGCTAGATCCCTTGCGGGGTACACAGATTGAATCGAACGTCTATAGACTTTCCAGTTCAGAACGATTCGTCGGTTTGTCGGTTAGCGTGATGAGTGGTGATCCCCATCGCCGCATTTTACCAATCTGATAACGATTATCGCCTATTTCTAGCGAGAACCGGGGCCGATAGCTTTGCATGCTTATCTTAGACACGGGAGTGATAATTGACTATACGTGTCACTACCACGGATTAAATGTATGCACATTTCAAGGCAATTTCTTAGTTTGCCAGTGTAGCTTGCATAGCACACCCAGAAATACAGAGTTAAACTATTTGATGATTAATGAAATAAAATCACTCCAAGGGTAATTTTTAAACCTTGTCATCTCATTAGGCACGATAAAATAGTACAACATGGCTAATTTTCATTTTGTCACGATCTAATATACCTACAAATGTATGACACTTTTGACAGTGCTAGGAGCGTTTGCTCATATGCTTGGCTACACATTTCTTTCCCATTGCCGTGTCTATTAGTATTTATGTGGTCTGTGGTCACTACAATCGAGACTACTATGTGGTAGAGTTTCGTAACGTCTCGCCTCTCATATCTATATGACACCGCCACCTTAGCTATTCCTGTCACAATAGCGTCAATGCTTGTCTGTGTCGCGTTCCGGTTTGGAGGGTAAGGTAGCCTGTAAGATTATAACCATGGCTTTACTATGGTTTCATACTGGCGTAACGTAGAACTTACAAACATTTATATTCATTCTAGCTTTTGCCTGCGGGTTGCTTGCGGGTTATTAGTATTTTTTAAACTGTATTTATTTTTTTATTTTTCCAACGGGAACTGAACCCAGGATAAAAACTATCATATATGTTGCTCGAGATACTCAGTTATCACATACCCATTTCTGTCCCGCAGTTTTTGCGTGATTTTAACAGACAGACAAAAATTAAAAATTTGTTTTTTCGCTTCTGTTATCGATCCTTAATCCGACGCAATTATTATTTTTCATGTACAGAAATTACTTTTCTACTCTTTTATTATATGTTTTTAAATCTATATCTATCTATTCTGATTCTAGAGATTGGGCTAGTGAATGACCGCATTGGCTTAGCGAAAAATTTGTTTTGCGGTCATTGATATATTACAAGAAGATACACCATCAACGCACATAACGCGTGCCGTGAATTGGAAGTCGAGCTGTGACCTGTCATTGAGAGCGCGTATCGAATACTACTAAAAAAGTTAAAATGTGTTCCTGTGTAAACAAAACGAAAGTGCAAAAATTACGACATAAAATTTAAAAAAAAGAAGGGATATCATTTCATAAGTAAGTATATAAAAATATTGAAGTTTTAAATAGAATTAAACCTATAATTTGTAATTTTAGTGAATCACAGCTTGTTTCGAAACGATAAAAGAGATGACGGAGCGAGCTATTTGTGTCTGTACTAATTACAAATAGCTATCTTTTTCACTCTTTGGACGCTTTGGATATTTTCTGTGGCACTTGTAGTTGTGTTGTGTTTGTTTAATTATGTTTATTTAAACAATGTTATTAAATATGTATGTATTGTGTCGTAGCACAATTATGTTGTGGATGAAGAAAGGACGTGACGTATCTTTCTTAAAATATCATTGCTTCGTGGTTCATTTTCCGATCAGATTCTCGAGTTCTGCTCGTTCTTTTCTTAATTTCAGTGGACGAAAAGTCAGGACGCGCATGCCTGCCTCAGCTGAAAGGGCCTCGGGGGCGTGGTCTGCCTTAAGGGTCAAGAATCCGTGTTTGTCCGGGCTCCTTTGAAGAATAGATCAACAGCCATTCTGCCAGGCAGCTCGTAAAAGGCGACTGATTGGCTATACGTGTCACTACCATCGTGACTACTAGGTGTTAGAGTTCTGGAACGACTTACCTATTCCTGCCGCAATAGCGTCAATGCTTGCCATTGTCGTGTTCTAGTTTGGAGCGCAAGGTAGCCGGTAGACTTATGCGTGTGGCTTGCCATTTCGCCACACGGATAGCAATGCACCATAAACATCTTTGGTGTCTCGGGGCGATGGTTTCTCTTTCATTAGGAGAGTCATCTGTTAGATTGCTATCTTATGATACAAAAAATGACAAATGCCTAAATAAAATTAAAATTCGTAATCTCATGATATGAAAAAAAAAGAATCAAGCAGTACGAATGCGCTGCTTTTAGCCAGTTTCTGCCTTCCGCTGCAGCCAGTTCAGGTCAGTGAGTGTCACTGTTTTGTTCCGCTTTGGAAGGTAAGGTATCCGGTAAACTTAGCAAGTAGCATTACCATCCCGCCACACAGATAGCAACGCATCAATAACATCTGTTGTGTGTATAGTTAAAAGTTGTCCCTTTCATCAGGAGAGCCATCTGTTAGTTTGCTATCTTATGATACAAAAAATGACAAATGCCTAAATAAAATTAATATTCTTTCTCTAACACCAAATGCAACTATTCCAATTAAATTTCGATAATCGGTAGACGCCATGGGGTATATAAGAAATTATTATCTTGCATAAATCATGGTAATGAACACCTTTCCAGCGACTTATATTGTTTAATTCAGATATCACTGCGGAAACAAACGTCGGTTTATCCAGCCATCTGTGGCGCATGCGCACACCGGTAATCGTTAACCCCGAGGTGATATTATTTTGAATATCAATTTCCTTTATCATTATTATTCAAAACATCCTTATGTGAGGGTTCTAGAGCCCAGTTTTCGTATATTATTATAGTTTAGTTTGAACGCGAAGATATATGACACATATTCGAATTGGGAACAGATACGAAGAGAAGCCGAGGGCGACGGGCACGTGCGCAAGCGCACCTTGCAATGTATTTTGTTTTCAAGCTCAATAGTAATATGTTTTGTTTTATTTGCGGCACTGTTATAATAAGATAATGATAATATGGTAAGGAGATTTTTAACAAAACACCGAAACACCGATTACATTCGATCGATTTTAATTAATATGTTTTTTAATGTCAAAGGAAAATGGACGTACAGAGGCTCTGTCTTGTTGGTTCCTGATGACACTTACTCCACCACTTATCGACAAGATAAGCCGAGGTTCGGTCTCACAGGAGACACCCCTAGGGAGGGCTCATAGCCCACTTAATTTAAACTCTGGCTAAGCACTCTGCTCGCCCAAAAAGTTCGGTTCCGCAGTAAAGGTCACTTTGACCAACTGTTTATGTTCATTTCGAAAAAAAAAACGTCTTGTTGGTATAGGAAATTCGACTGTCAGACATCACAATTTCATGGTTGATGTAAAAAATAACATCCGCCAGTTTTACACTGGATAGCCTGAAAAAGACCGGAAAGTATCAGTACCAATCAAGCTATATTGGCAGGAATTAAGGAATTAGTAAGTCAATGAATACTGACTAGTCGCAGAACTCTTCCACTTAAACCGCTTAAGTTAAAGTTCGTTCGCTCGTGGGCAAAACGTGGACTAACATGGGGTAAAATTGTTTCAGTAAATTTAAATTATATTAAATCAGTATAACTAAAGCATGATCAAAATCAAGTTTTATATATCATATAATATTCTAACAGCCGATTACTATAATGATCAATTCAAATTAAACGCTATAAAACTGTGACCAACTTTAATAACAAGGAATGTTTGATTTCTGCATTCGATTTTTGCCAATTTTTATTTAAGAAACTACCTCACTACTTTATCCTTTACATCCTCTTCGTCACTTTTATAATATTCGCTTGGATGTTAAGAATTCATACGAATATTATAAAAGTGACGATTTGTATGTTTATATTCTGTTAGCACGGAAACAGCGGAACAAAATTGGGTGAAATTTGGCCGATACACAGATTATCACCTGGGACTGCAAAATTAACAACTTTTTGACCTGGAAGAATACAAATAAAAAAAACACGGTAGGTACATACGAGTACATACGTGCTTGTAATGTTTGACGGTTTTTCTTTGAAAACTCGTAATCGCATCCTTGTTTGATAAAAAATGATGCCTAAGAGAAAAGAAAATATTTAAGAAAATTAATAATTTTATAAAAAATAAAAACAAACTGTAGGTACATTCGTGCTTATAATTTCTTTGGGGATCATCATCAAAATCTAACTTGATGTAAAAAAGACGGGTATTCCTTTTTGATGGGAAATAATCTATGAAATAAAAATGTATTTAAAACGAAAAAATAATAAAGGAAAAAATATTAACAAAAAACAAATTAGTATACAATTACAAAAAGATCAGTGAACTACAGATTATGCCTAATTGAGAACTTTTTTCTCGAAAGTAGATTATATATAAAAACTACGACAAAAATTATGCACGTATTATCTTTGAACTTTTTATTCAGTTGTAGAAACTAACTGGCGTATAATGGAGGGACGTCTTGATCGTTGTTCGTTGTTCATATTTGCATGCATACCAGCCAGTTATCCTTCCAGTGACCGAGGTCAATCAGCTTCTATGTTCCAACTATAAATTTCTTTTAATAAGACACAAATACAACTTTCTGTTCGTTTTTGAGTCGCGAGCTAAGGAAATTTAAATAAAACACTTATCAGATTCGACAGGTGGTGCATTGGTTTTATTTGTTTTGACATCGCTGTAGGTTAGAGATTAGCTACTAGCTAATTGATTCTGAGATATTGTTTTTAAATACTTAGTCGTCATAATTATTACTAGCGATGGGCTCTGTGGCTGAAATTAGATCTCTTTTAATTGTCACAACGGATTTTACCCGTAAAGAGAATAGTACCTATATTATGTACATGTGTGTGTTGGTTCGGGCTCCTTTGAAGAATAGACCAATCGCCGTTCTGCCAGGCATGTCGTAAAAGGCGACTAATAGATGTGAGTCACTACCATCGTGGCTACTAGGTGGTAGAGTTCAGCATTGTCTCGCCCGGGTCTGGTACCACCGCCTT
>DWBA01000489.1:0-13256 GCA_018236825.1 Apodemia zela | reverse complement strand
CTATCTTATAACATAAAAAAAACTACATATACCTATATATACTAACTGACCCGGCAAACATTGTTTTGGCTTATAAATATATAGGGGTTGATGGTAGAAGGTTCAAAATTTAGGGTTGAAAGTGTTTTTAATGCCACAATAAAAAAATATATAAAAATAAAAATTTGTCTAAAAATTTAAAGAAAATGTTACGGGTGGACAACCCTATTATCACAGGGGTATGAAAAATAGATGTTGGCCGATTCTCAGACCAACCTAATAGGCACACAAAGTTTCATGAGAATCGGTCCAGCCGTTTCGGACATTGGAAACTAACATTGTGACACGAGAATTTTATATATTAGATATATTATATACTAGCGACCCGCCCCGGCTTTGCACGAGTACAATATATACATATAAGCCTTCCTCTTGAATCACTATTCATCTATCTATTAAAAAAAACCGCATTAAAATCCGTTGCGTAGTTTGAAAGATTTAAGCGTACAAAGGGAGTTAGGGTCAGAGAAAGCGACTTTGTTTTATACTATGTAATGATGATAATGATACATATATATACATATGTGCGTGTGTGTTTTTGCACTGATCCCATGCTAGGTAAATCTTAACATTTTAAGCAAAAAAAAACTATTCAGTCAGTCAACATTCTTTTTTGTTAATTAAAGCAATGTGTACTTTCTTTCTAGCATTTGTGTAACCGGTTATCCGCATTATAGTAAGCCCCGTTGGTCTAGGGCTTAGTGAAACTGACTTCACAATCGATAGGCTTTGGGTTCAATTCCCGACTAGAACAAATATTTTTGTGATGACCATGATGACCAGAGACGTTTGTATTTATGGATTTGGGTCTTTATTAAATATATTTCAGTATTTATATAATACTAGCTGCTGCGTACAGCCCGCTGCACTATAAAAGTTTTTGGTGAATCCCGCGGGAACGACTCATTTTTTCGGGATAAAATGTAGCCTATGTGCTATTCCAGGTCATCATCTACCTGTGTGCCAAATTTCATCCAAATTCGTTAAGTAGTTTTGGCGTGACTGAGCAACAAACATCCATTCAAACATCCAAACTTTCGCATTTATAATAATAATATAGATATATAGACAGTCACCGTCTGTACACCAAATATTAATGGTGCATTGCTATCCGTATGGAATAGAAATAAAGCCACAAGCATAGATAGAGAATAAAGGGAAAAAGGTTGATTTATAAGAAAAACAGTCGAATCAGAAGCCAAAGAGTAACAAACTGGCAGTGCTGGCTATTATCAATCATACTGGCTACAACGCTGTTAGTAGAATGCATTGAATATACTGAGTGAGGCCGCACACTGGAACTGTAAACAATGGGCTATAAAGAATCATATGAATGATTACTACTAACTAGGATACGTTTGTGATGGACGACAGTTTCAAGATATTTTGCTTTGGAATTCCTTGTATATCATTTGTAGGTAACAAACATATTTTTATTTCATTAGATAGCAAACAAGCTGATGGATCTCCTGATGGAAAGATTATGCGTTGTTATCCTTATGGCGGGATATTAATGCCACATGCATAAGTTTACTGGCTACCTTACCCTCCAAACCAAAACACGACAATGACAAGCATTGACGCTATTGCGGCAGAAGTAAGTAAGACGGTGGTACCAAATACCCGGGAGACGTTGCGGAACTTCACCACCTAGTAGGCAATGACACGAAAAGCCAATCGGTCGGCTTTTACGATCTGCCTGCTAGATCGGCAGTTGGTCTATCTAGTTGGTATATTTTCGACAAATCGTTTAGGAATAAGGCAGAGAGAATTGAATTGGAAATTGTATGTCACAAATTATCCATGCCACGGATTAAACTGGATACGCATTCCATGGCAATGTCTTAAGTTGTCAGTGTAGGCATTTACATGTGGCATGGCATTTACATCCAGAAATACAGAGTTATACTACTTAACAGTGAAATAAATTCTAACCCTTGGCTTCTTATTTGGCAAGAAAAAAGAGCACAACACGCCATATTTCTATTTTTTCACATTTATCTACAAGCGTTTGACACTTGCAAGCATTTGCTCATACGAGCGACACATTCCCCGCCCAACATCGTATCTATTAGTATTTGTGTGGTCTGTGATACAATACAGACCATATTAGTTATTACTACTAAATAGGAAAGAACATTGGTATTATGTAAAAGGTGAATGATTGGTAAAATGTTTTATCGTCGTGACTATTATGTGGTAGAGTTTGGTACCTCAGCCTTTTTTATAGCCTGCAATCTTATGTGTCATTAAATTCAAGCTACATTTATAGCAAGTACAATATCATCTTTGGTGCCTATAAACGATGGTTATTTCTTATCATCAGGAGAGCCATCTGCTTGTTTGCTGTTTTATGATAGAAAATAAATAAATATCTACTATTTATAAGATTTATTAATATCTAAAAGCTGTGTATGTCTAGGCTTTACTTATTTGATTTACTTACTAGTCGTTTCAAATTTGTGATCTAGATTTATAGTACGTGGTTTTACGCAGAGATTAATGTCGCCATTTCGACGATTGATCTATGGTATTATTATTTATTAACAATATAGTAAATCTCAAGTTCGCTAAGTAGTAAATGTATGTTGTACAACGTGTAGGGCAGCGCAGGTGCGCGCGCGGCGATGACGTCACGTCCGCAGCGGCGCTCAATGGGCGCGATATGTGGGCCACACGTGTCCCCCCCGGGCCCTATCCCCTCCCCCCGCACCCGCACCCACAAACTGCTCTAATTGCTGACAACTATGGGAAATAGCGCAAATGTGTTACTTTTTATCGCGAAGCGTGTTTACACTTGTGATAATGACAAAATATACCTGCCTGTGTTTTACAAGTGCTTTCGAACTACGAAAGTGTCGTAGGGATTTACGGAGTGATCTAGTTTTTATTTTGGCTTGATATTTAAACTTAGTTTTTTATTATGAAATGTTGACATCAAATATGCATATATTTTATTTACGTTATCTTTGGATTGTTTAACAGAAACAAGTGTTTTTAAGATTGAGCTGTTTTGCTTTTTAGCCTGTCAATTGCTATTGGCGTTTTCAAACTTTTGGTGTAACCGGCACACTTTCCATTTTATCAATATTTTACGGCACACCAGTAAAATGGTAGCCAAGTAACAGGCATCCAGTGACGGCTTTTTTAAATCATTGTACTCGTATCAATGCGACTTAAAATTCGCAGCACACTTGAAAACATACGCAGGTTGAAAACCGTTGATCTAAGTAACATTCTCATCTGAGCCTAAGAAGCGCACCACTAGATTCCCAAAGCACTCAAAAGTAATCGGTGTCCTGTAACTGTCTGGATATTAACACTATATTTATGACTATGTATTCATTGAATTTATAGAAAAGTTAAAATCATTTTAAGTAGCTATATACCAATTGGATTTTGAAGCAAACAATATATGCTCATTATAAGATTGTACAGAAAATAAATAGCACTGGTGTTATTCTTTTAATATAACTAAATGAAATATACTGTATTTACAATAATACAACATAAAAAATGTTATACTAGTAATTATTTTACAACCGAATTGGTATTCTATATGAAAACAGCAAACTGTATTTTAAATTGCAAATATTATTAACATCTTTGAAACAAGATTTCACAGACAATTATTTCTGACCTTACTACATCGTGTGAATTGCAAACGTTAGGGTGGTCATTTAGTCTGACCGAGGGGAAGAATAACAAGCCCTTTGAGACAAGATAGTAATAGAGGGTCGGTAACGGAAGAACTAACAATGAATACAGATGGAATTTGGTTACGTTAATCTAGTGACACACCGGAAGAAGATACGCGCGAGTTCTACTCCATGAACTAAAAAAATGTTTATATGCGTCCCTGGAATACTTTTATAACATTTATAATCAGCGCACCAAGCATAATTAATTTAAGCAATTTATTCATGAAAACTTTTAAAATTGTTGAATATTGGAGTAAACAACGATTTGAAAACCTGACTCTACAAGAAAGATGTCGGATAGAAAGCTCATAGGTGCTTGCTATATGAAAAGAAACTTTTGGGAGCTGTCAATAAATTAAACCTATAAAATGATAACAAAATATCATCAAAGTGTGCTCCTAGTTGAGGCCTTTCTTTCTAATGGTATATTTTAAATAGCAAAATTAACTTTGTGCCTATATAAGGTAATTTTATATGTAAAAAATAAATACATTTTAGTAGGATGAACTATTTGACAGTTGAAGAACAATCCACTACAGAGAAAAAGTGTTCAGATTTTTGAAAAAGTGTTCAGTTCTTTTGCGATAAGTTTTCAGAAAAAATTATGTGTTTATACCGCTTACAATATTAATATTAAACACAAATATTTTTAAAGAAAAAAGCACATTGAAACATTTTTTTTTTACTTTTTTCAAGTCCGGTGTTACAGTAACGACCGCAAGGTCAACTGTAATTAGTCCTTTAAAAAAATACTTTCAAAAAAATTAAATATATTCTAAAAATATTTTATCAATTTAACCAGGTGTGTCTCTGCCCTAATCAGACAAGTCTACGTATTAATAAGAAGGGCGTGTTTTCTAGAACATTGACTACAACCAAACCGTACATTTCGAACGAGCCTTATTGTCTCCACAATCCTGTGGTCTAGAAAGCAGTGACATAAGAATGCATGCAAATTCATAACATTCAGCGCACCCAAGGCGTGTAATGCGACTTAAGCTTGCAGGTACATTGTTATTGTGAAAGCGTACAATTCGACGCAATTGCACATCTCATTTCACTAAGTATTCAGTCACTACAATCTATTTACAAGCCATTAAATACGTTGAAAATTAGAAATCTTCTCATACGTTATGTTTTTCGTTAATTAATTATTTATTTCAAAGGATAGCAAACAAGCAGATGGCTCTTTTGATGATGTTAATTGTGCATTGCTATCCATGTGGCGGGGTTGGAATACCGTATGCCTAAGTTTACCGGCTATCTTACCCTCCAGATCACGAGAGCGATAAGCATTGACGCTATTGCGGTAGTAAGGCGGTGGTACTAGACCTGGTAGAGACGTTTCTGAATTCTACCACCTAGTTAGTAGTCACCATGTTAATGACACGTATAATCCTTCTCTCGCCTTTTACGAGATGCCCAGCAGTAAGGCAGTTGGTCTGTTCTCTAAAAAGGAGCTCGGATCAACACGGAGTGGAAAAATACGAAAATTGGCGAGAAGTAATATTTAAATCATGTTAGACATCTCTAAATCGTATAAAAGTATGTAACTAAGCCTCTGTTGGTTTCTGTCTGTGTGTCCATAGAATATCATATATCTTTTAGAGTATCATAGGATAGTAAATAAGTAGATGGCTTCCTGATCGAAAAATATAACCATCGTATAGACATTAAATATATAAATACTGGGTTTTTTCCCGTGGGGCGTACATGTTATACCAAATGGATAAATTGCAACATTACGTTCTAAACCGGAACAAGCTTCAATAAAAGTTTACAAAGTTACCAAGTAGTGAGAGTGACGCACTAGGCCAATCTTTCACCTTTTACGAACTGCCTGGCAAGTAGGTACTTTGTGTTTAAGTTGCTCAAATTCGAGTTTTTGGTCGTACGAAGCTGAGGAGTGTCCCTAGTTGAATTTGCGTTGGTTAGCGTAGTTACTGTGGGTGGAATTCAAGCTATGCCTGGTGCTTTTCTGTGACATAAGTTACGAAATGATAACATTCACAGAAGACAAAATCTTTTGTAACCAGAAAGAAAAATCCATCATTTTGTAATAAAAAAAACATTATCACGTCTGTTTGGTTTCTTTATACGCAGAATAAGCCAAACGTCAAACGTTTCAGTTCACGACGATTAACCGGTTTGTCGATTAGCGACATAAGTGGTTGGTTCACCACCACACACATCGCCGCATTTTACCGACAAGGTGTATCACTTATTTCTTACGATAACTGGGACTGCCAGCTTTATCTAATAACCCGTGGCATAAAGGGGCCATACCACCACCAGATTCGGGGATCAAACCAAAGTTTTCATCCCCCCTTATTATCTAAATCGATTAGATTACCAACTAGAACACTAGGCAGACATGGGGTGTATAATGTATTTAAAAAAATCCCGATAATGACCAATTTTCAAAATTTTTCATCTTCTGAATTTGAGAAGCAATTCTCCTGAGCGAATAGATGAGAATATCGCAACCCGTAACGATTTTCAGTTCTAAATAAATTGTAACATACAACATGTAACATAGATCTTTACGCGAAATCTCATATAGATATAGATTAGATAGAGAAAACCACGTGCTCATCAGTCTTGAATTGAATTAGTGTCAAGAAATCCGTAAGCTATAAAATTACCTACTATTATATAATATATACGATGTTCTGGTAAGTTTATTGCTTGTAGAGAATTTGAAACTAAAAGTTTAAGTGGAGGAAAGTGATTGCTACACTCAAACTTGAAATTTTAAAACATAAATAAAAAAAAACGTCACACCCATACCCCTAAAGAGGTAAACAGAGGTGCAACTAGTGCAGGCACGATTAGCTAACAGTATTATTTATCGATAAATCTGACACATATTAAGTGTCAGGCTACTGTTGTGGAGAAACTGAAAATCATATTTAGATTCAATCCGGGATTGGAACCCAAGACCTCATACGTCCACAGCGAAGCCAGTATCATTCGACCACTAAGGTGGTTTTAATAACATTTCAATGAAAATTGAATAATTTTTATTATTCGAATAAAACAAATTTATTCGTTAATAAAACATAAAGGGATATGATAAGATATAATAACGCAAGTCGTGAATCACACAGTTACATAGGTTATTAATATGTAGAGATGGCGTAGCGGCAAGTTTCAAACTATAGTAATGTAAAGTATGGAGGCTGGCACGGCGCGGCGGCGGGTGGCGAGGGGGGCGTAGAGGATAGAGCAGGCATTCCGCGGATCTAACGGTGAGTTATTTCGCCGTGCAGTCGCGGGCGGCGCGCGCGGCGTGAATGGCCGCGGATGCAGCGGCGCAAGCGCAGCCTGCAACGCGCTCGCTTGCGCAACTCCACCGCATTCCATTCATAGCGGCGCGCGACCGCCGCGTACTCCCCCCACCGCTCTCTCCTCCCGGAATGGGCAAACGAGCGCGCTTTTTGAAATTTTAGAGCGTTACGCCACATTTCTTTATAAAGTTCACGGCGGTCGGTCGCCGACGATTCCGCCGGACGTTGACCCGTCCGTGGCTTTCTCCGACTCGCCGTTTACTATTGGAACGAATCTATTAATTGGAGAAACTCAGTTCACACATGAGCGTGGAAAGTGGACCGAAGCTCGAGTGCAGAATCGCACGGCCGTCGTGTCGTTAAATTTAAACCGTAAAACACAAAAGGAGTTCGCATACGTTTACGGTGAGAATCCGTTCGTAAGAATCGCGATGTGTATCACCGATTTGACGTCGATAACGCAACGCGCCGAAGTAAATTGAATGTGGTGTTAGCGTGTGAATTTCACACGGGGGTTTCCCGATATGTAATAGGTATGAATCGCAGAGTGGCGGGTGGTTCGCGGAGGGCGCGTAGGCTCGCGCTCGGAGGCTGCGTCGGCCCTCCCGGCCGCCGGAGAAATGTCACCAAACGGCATTCCGAAATATTTGAAACGACCTTTATGGCGCGAAAGAAAGTGTGAGGGGTGCGGGGCGTGGGGCGCGCGCGCGACCGTGGGACAGCGGCGCGCGCGCCAGTCGCACGGCGCCCCCCGCCCGCGCGCCTGCCTCTGGCATTCCAGCGCGCCTCCCTCCGAATTTATTCAGCCACGACCCGACCCGAGCGCACACACCACCACATGGCTTAGCCTCCGTACTCTGACGCGCCGCGGCATTGCCTCTCGCCAACTTGCTCCTACCCTAACGATGCTAATGTTACAAATTCACCTATCCATCGTTTTTTTTATATTATAAGATAGCAAACAAGCACATGGGTCTCCTGATGGAAAGAGTCAACCATCATCTATAGACACCAAAGATGTTAATGTTGCGTTGCTATCTTGTGGCGAGGTCTTAATGCCACATGCATAAGTATATAGCGTATATTTTTTATAATTAGATACGTTCGGAAGTTACGTATGATTTCTTAGTTAATGTAATATATCTACATTTTGATATGGTGTGTGATATATTTAAAATGTATATTCATATTATCATTTAATACGTACAACAAACTTAGGAATAAATGAAAATTATATTTTACATTGATAAATATTAAATACTTCAAATAAATAAAAATAATTAGTAGTAGCGTTACGCAAGAACTTTACAAAGAACTAATAATTTACTGTATTAATTTACAGTAAATTATTAGCTCTCTTGCTTATTATTTTAATTGACGAGTATTGAAATATAATATATTTTTTTGATTTCAGTTAGGAGAAATATGTTTTGATCAGGTGATTATTATATCCTTAAGTATAAACAGTAGATATAAGTATTTTAATACGGAAAACATTAGAAAAAAGAATATTTTAGTTTGAACTCTACAAGCCTTGTAATAGCAATGGTTTTTAGGTTAGAATACCTTCTTTGGCACATACCTTAATAATAATTCAGAATACCATGACGATAAATTCATAAGTATAGGATGTTACGATTATATTTCAATAATTGGCAAACAAATTAGATTTGACATTGTAGGGTTGTTTTTGCGATAATTCTAAAATTAAATAGTAGAATATTGAAAGAAAAAGCACAGAAAAGTTATTCGAAAGTTGTTGAAATAAAAAAATGGTGGAAAATAAGTTATCATTTTCACTCACACATAAACATAATGCAATTTAGATTTGATTTATAAACTTGTAGGAAATTATATAGCAAACAAATTTGTAGAAACAATTATTGATTTAGGTAATATATTATTATTACTATTTTATTTATTTACTACGAATAATAGTAATATTATTATTATATTACTATTGTTAGTAGCTAGCGATCGCCTGTGGCCAAAATTCGACCATAGACTAAACAATAAATTATCTTTTACGTGTGACAACTTAGTTTAGCCGTAAATAAATTAGTATAGTATTCATGATTGTATAAGTATAGTGTCATGTATGTCACATGAATGTAGTGTGTGTAATGTTTATTTTTGTTAATTAAATATATTTAGAAATATATTTAATTAACAAAAATAAACATTAGAAATATACTCGTATTTATGGATTTATGCAATATGCATTTAAAAATATTAGGTTTTTGCAGTCCTCCACAATGTGAGCTTTACTTTAAAACATCTTTAACTCCACCGTTCGCGCAATTGCCTTAAAAAGGGGTACAACTTTTCCCTTCACGTATTAATATATAGATTATAGGCTATTTTTATCCGACTGAGTAAAAGGAAGTAATACGTGTAGGCACGTGAATGTAGTCGCGGGGAACAGCTAGGACATGATATATTTGTGTCCAGTTTTTGTCATGTTCACTTAAAAGTAATTTAACAAAGGAAGAACAGCTGACTATATGTTTTATTTCTTGCATACTTATGGCAAGTACCGGTTTGAAAAAGCGTGACACAGCACATAGCGTAGAATAGCGTCATAGCGTCTCTTAGTAATAAAATATGTATATTTTAATTATTGTCGTTGCGTTCTGCCTTCGGCTATTGCTTTCTTACATCGTAACGCTATCGTCACTGTTAGGTGATAAAATTCTGGAATGCCTGACTCCGGTTGGTGTCGTCACTTACATATTCCAGTCTCAACAGCTTTAATGGTTGTCAATGTCGTGTGCCAGTTTGAGCTTATGTATGTGATATTACATCCCCGCGATATAAACGGTAACTCCTAATTAACATTTTTGGCAAATAATAGTCATTAACTTCTATTAGGAATGCCTTTTTTGCTATTTTATGTTAAAATTTTTTGTTAACATAAAATAGCAAACAAGAGAGTGAATAAATATAACTTAGGTTAAAGGATTTTTTATGAATAACATATTTATGAGCAAAACACTCAAATTGCGTGCTAAAAAACACAAATCCCGAGCTTAATTTGCTAGTGTTTGACTATTATAAATAAACACGTTTAATCTCTACTTTATCCGGCTGCTTAGTAAGCTACTTTCACTCTTCTGACTTTTGTCGTTTAAAAGATATTGACATAAGATCACAGCTCAAATCATAGTACACGTAAGAGTTTATTAATAGCTCATTTCTTATTCGTAGTGCTGCGTTGTAGCCGGGCTACGTGGGGCGGGCGCTACGACACCATTTGTATGCTCGAAAGTATTAAGTGTTTTAATTGCCGTACCCAAAAATGTCTTCACCTGATTTGTATAAATTAAAAAAAAAAAAAAGTATCTTCACGCCCATTTCCCCAAAGAGGTAGGCAGAGGTATAACGCACTTAATGACACAGGCACAGTCATTGTTTAATTCATTTTAATGGACTAAAATAAGGGTGTGGTAAAACTACTTTTCCAAAATAGTCCACGTAGAGAGAGGCAGAGGGGGTCTATAAAATCTATCACAGAATTGTTCATAGCATTTCTTTCTTATGGTTTTCATGTCATAGTAAACAAACAGATGGCTCTCCTTACGGTAAGATACCCATCGTCTATAGACACCAAGGATGTTAATGACACGTTGCCATCTGTGTGTCGGGTTTCTTAATGGCACTTGAAAAAGTTTATCGGTTACCTTACCTTTTGTATTAGAACACGACAGTGACTACGACGACGAAGTACTAACGTTCTTGCAACAAGGATAAATAAGGTGACCATGCGTGCGAGCACTATACTACTTAGTAGTCACGATGGTATTGACATGGTCGGCCAATCGATTGGCTTCTAAAAACTGCCTGGTAGGAAGTGGGTTCTCCAAATAGCCTGACATTTATTTCTACTTTACTTATTTTTTAAATTCATTTTCCATTATGTATGACGGCTACCTCTAAACTGACACATCAGTGACAAGCGCTGATGTTATTGCGGTAGAATGGGTACATAAACTGTTACCAGAGGGGGTAGATCTGTGATTTCCTTTACTCATCTTGTACAAGAAGCTCAGGTCTACCACATGTATATATGTCAAAAGCTTTTTAAAGCTTCTTTATGTAAGAACACCGTATTTTTTTTAAACACAAGCTTTTTTATGTCAACAAACGTTTGTTATATAATAACTACTATTTATATCACAAACGGCATAGAATTTAAGGACAGTTTAAAATGTTCTATTTCATAGTAAACGCGGTTAAAGACTTCTTTCATCGAAATTGCTCTGCTTTGAAATATTTTTCACTGGGAATCAGGGCAGACTTGAGTAACGGAGATGAAGTCGCTAGCACAGATAATCTATACGGCCGTGTTAACGTATTGGCGGGTAGCGAGCGAGCGGAGGCGGGTGTCGCAAATAGCCCGTGACGCGGCGGGCGCTGCACTTTCGCGCGGTCATGTGCCCGGCGCCGCGGCCAGACGCTCGTAATCGCTCCTCTATTTAAAAACGTCGTCGGCGACGCCGGCGGCTGGGAATGTGCCGGCGACAATACGCGCGTCAACGACCCCTCGCGGCGGAAGCGAAAGGAACTTCCAAGTTCCAGCCCGGAAACTTACGCCTTAGGGACCGCCGTGCTATTTATAATCCACAGGGCTCCGATGCGCTTATGAAGTTGTGATGTAATTCTTATTTCAGTTGCGTATTGCATTACTTCAATGAAACTTCAAGAGCTTTAGACCGCAGAGATGAGCTTTTTGTTTGTGACTTCAATGTCGTATCTGCTTTTGAAGTTTTCCATTTTGTGCAAAATAAAATATTACACAGTTTTACAATTTATTTTGAACCAGCAACTTGTCCCGGCTTCGCACAGATTATAATATACATGTATTATATGTATATTATAATCTTAAACCTTCCTCTTGAATCACTCTATCTATTAAAAAAACGCATTAAAATCCGTTGGGTAGTTTTAAAGATCTAAGCATACATAGGGACAGACAGCGTGAAGCGACTTTTCTTTAAACTATGTAGTGATTATCTTAGAGAAAAACCTACAGCAGATGTAAGAGTGTGCAGGAAACAGAGTGAATGGAGCATTAGGAAATTACTTAAAAGCACCGTATTAAGTCAGGGTGTTCGTTTAGCCCTGCATAATTATGTGTTTATCTCAACGCTATTGTATGAAAGCGAGAGTTGGGTATGACAAAAAGGGCATGAAAATAGAATCAACGCGGTCAAGACAAGATTGCTCCGAAAAATATGTGGCTTATACTCGCTGAACGAGTTCGTAATATTGAAGTGAGATGGAAATTAGGCCTTAAAAGGAAGTGTCTGTCTAAAAATGAGAAAGGGTGTGATCTGGCGTAAATATATATTATATAGGCGTATTATCTATTTATAAAAAAGGACAATTAAAAAAAAAAGTATCTTCTTGCGCGTATCCACGAAAAGGTAGGCAGAGGTACAACCAGTGCATCCACGATTAGCCGAAGATACCTACTCGGTCCCACAAAGTAAAGCCAAGCAAGCCTATCGCCAACTGGGCCCTTATCAAATCCCAAACCTTGTTTTTATCAGAAAACTGGAAAAACAATTTTGAATTACCCGACCCGGGAATGGAACCCAGGACCTAAAGTGGTCAACACCGATGACGGACCACTAGACCAAGAGAGAGAGAATATTTTATTTCAATATGAATTAAATAGATTTTCCCAAGTTTCCATCACACTATATTTTATACTTTTGCAGGCAAAAAAACCAAAATAAACGAATTTTCTTATAGTACACAGAGTTATTGGTGAACATTCCTGAAGAAGAAGAAGGAAAACTGTAGGAACATTTTTTTTATGTCAGATAAAAATCGATCCATATTTGATGAATATAAGAAAAAATATAAGTGTAAAATTTAGTAAGATTAGACTTTGATAAGTTATGCATATTACGATTTCATAACATCAATATGAAAAAGCTCTGCCTGTCTGTGCGTTGACGCGCTTACTGCTAACATATTTATTAAACACCCAAACCCAGAAATACAAACATCTATGCTCGTCGCACAAATGTTTGTCCCTGTCAGGAATCGAACCCGAGCCTCATTGTTGCGTATCCAGGTTCGCTAACCACTCGACCGACGGGGCGATATGCGTTTTAGAGGAGAGCAAGAGTTAATTTACGCAGTATGTAGTAATCTAATTATTATTATTTTTTTTTTGTTTTGTCTCTTTTCTTAACATTATTATATTTGTGCTACT
>DWBA01000488.1:0-13262 GCA_018236825.1 Apodemia zela | reverse complement strand
GTAGGTTCTCTTTCGGGGTAGGTAGAGTTTAACCGCCCCTTCAGTCGATTGGTTAGCGAACCTAACTACGAATCGATAGAACTCGGGTTCGATTCCCCGCAGTGACAAACATTTCTGTGGTGAGCATAGATGTATATATTTTAGGTTTGGGTGTTTATTAAATATGTGAAAGTATTTATGTATGTAATTCTATGTATGAGTATCGTTGAGTAGCACCCATATCACAAGCAAATAATTTTCCCACTTTGGGGTTAGATCAATTCGTGAAATTTGTCCAGACATATTATTATTATTATCTATTATTTAAGAGTGAAACTAACGTATCTAAGAGACTTTCCGATTTACTCTGTCTATTGCTACTTTATAAAAAAACCTAACTTATCCTAGATAGACTTTTTTAAATAAGTATATTATAAGATAACAAACAAGCAGATGGCGCTCCGGATAGAAAGAGACAACCATCGCCAATAGACACCAAAGATGTTAATTATGCGTTGCTATCCTTGTGGTGGGCTCTTATCATAAGTTTACCGGCTAAATTACCCCCCAAACCGTAACACGACAGCGTTAAGCACTGGCGCTATAGCGGAATGAATAGGTAAGGCGGTGGTATTAGACCTGGATGAGACAATGCAGAATTCTATCACCTAGTAGCCACGATTGTAGTGACTCGCACAGCCAATCGTTCGCCTCTAACGAACTGCCTGGCAGAACGGCAAATGGTCTATTCTTCAAAGAGAGCCCGGACCAACACGAGGTTAATTTATTTTTAACACTTAATCCTTCACTGGTTAGACAAAATAAATTGAGGGCAATTTATTACAGTGAAAAATCACTTAGTGCCATTCGCATAACTCTCTTTATACAAACATACAATTTTTGGAGAATCTTGGGTATGACACACAAGAACATCCGATCAATCTGATCATGGCATGTCAACTTTGTCACGCCAGGTACATACTTGTCCATTATGTATTACTAGCTGTACCGCGCAACGTCGCCCGAGTGAAGAGTTATATTTTTTAAATCATACGATAGCAAACAAGCAGATGGAAAGCTCCTGATGGAAAGGGTCGACCATCGCCTATAGATACCAAAGATGTTAATGGTGCGTTGTTATCTTGTGGCGAGGTCTTAATGCCACATGCGTAAGTTTACCGGCTACCTCACCCTCCAAACCGGAACACGACAGTGACAAGCACTGACGGTATTGCGGCAGGAATAGCCGAGGCGGTGGTACCAGACCCGGGCGAGACAATCCTGAAATCTACCACCTAGTAGTCACGAAGTTAGTGACTCACATAGCCAATTAGTCGCCTCTTACGACAGGCCTGGCAGAACGGCAGTTGGTGTATTCTTCAAAGGAGCCCGAACCATCTGAGAGAGACCCATCTGCCTGTTTGCTATCTTATGATAAAAAAATAAAAAAAATACCATCCCGCTACAAGATTTTTATAGGTGTTTCTTGAAAATCAAAAAATTTAGTAGCGTCTTGGAATCTGTCGGGTGGTGTGTTACCATTCCCGTGCATCAGATGAGCGTGTAAAGCCGTCAGTTCCGGTTATCACTAGAAATAGTCGACGTCGTGACACCAAGCCGGACTCTTTTATAGGTTTTCTTATATATTTATTTTATCTCTGTGGTTTTGGACTCCCCTACTTTTAGATACTTTAATATACGTTTTTGAAGTGCAGTATTTTAAATAGCTTCCACCAGGTGTCACCAGGTTTCTTGAATCTCAGGGAATCTTGTGATAGCTTCTCTAATTACGGGGATCCTCTTCCTTCATCCTCATAGAGGGAGAGGCTCTTACGTTACAAATTACATTTCAATACCTGTCGATACGGATATATTGTTCAAATATTTAAGTGACAACAAGACACGGACGTACAGTTACAAATCACACATGTTTATTAGATGGCTGTAAAAATATTTCATATATTTGTTGCAAATTATAATATTAGAGCGTCTCATGTTATACCTACTTCAGATTATGCTACGATTAACTACGCCGTAGCTTTTAAAACCGGTTTGTGTGGACATTGGTCAAATAAGTCTACGTTAAAGTTGTATGAAAAAACTAGTAAGTAGTGGCTACATAGTATGCACAATGCGCGTCCTAGAAGGCTTTTTGTCGAACAGACTATTCAAATTATCAATTAAATATCGCCTCTGTGGTCTAGTGGTCCGGTATCGGTTTTGACCGCATGAGGTCCTGGATTCGATTCCCGAGTCGGGCAGCTCAAAAAATATGATTTTTCAGTTTCCTGATAAAAACAATGTTGCCCGGGATTGGATAAGTGGCCGGTTAGCGATAGGCTTACCACCTATTACAATGTGGGAACGTGTATCTTCGGTTAGTCGTGGGTGTACTGGTTGCACCTCTGCCATCTCCTTAAGGGATACGGGCGAGAAGATACTTTTTTTAGTCTATCCAAACTAGCGTCAGTGTATCTTCTAGCTTAGGGTATAGTTTTGGTAAGTAATCGCTTTACGCGAAATCGATATACCTACATAGTTTTATATACTCTGTTATAGAACCTAGGTTAAAAATTTATTTGAGCACGCTTACACTAGTTAAAATCCTCGTCTTTATCTTTATGATTGGATAATGTTACTTAGGGTATAATCTTAAAAAGCTTGAAAGTTAAAATTGATTTTTCATATTTTAACAAATAGAAAGCTGTAGATTTCGTACCATGTAGTAAACGTTAAAGTTGACAAATGTTATGATGATGGATATATTTCCAGTTGACAAAATAATAAATCTAATTCTCACCACATTGATGTCTAGAAATCAACTACCGCACGATTTTCTTGGCACATTTTGCCTCGCAATACACCTTTGTGGAATCAATGACTGGCAGGGGTTTTTCCGAACGTATACGTCTTAGGGACCTTAAAAAAACTCATTCTCAAAAGGCTGGCAACGCAACTGCAAGACTTCTGGTATTATGGCTATCCATAGGTGGCGATGAATGACTTTCCTGCTCATTAGCCACCTCTTCTGTAAAAAAGTTTTACTACCAACAACGTAAAGGTTATTTTTAACTACCACAAAAAATTGCGATAGATTAGTGAATATAAGTTTAGATTAGTCAATCGACGCATTCAAAGAAATATTCTCTTTAGTTTTATATCAGTTGTACAGATATGAACTATAAGCGTGTTTTAAGTACCCAAATGAATCAATATAAACTACAATAAAATTAGCATACGGTGAAGTCGCCGCGACGGAAGTATGGCGTAATTTGTAAGCTTTGTGATTAATAAAGTGTACTAAGTGTGACCCGAATAGGACAGATTAGCGACCACTTTATCACTTCAATACCGAGTTAACGTCGCGTGACGGATCTCGTTTGAAACTCATAAAGAGTCCAAAGCAAAATACGCTCGTAGATAACGCTTACTTTACGTCTTAAGGCCTTCCACTTGCCAAGTTTAGACCAAGTCACGCGGGAGGGTCAACTTAAACAAGTTTATTTAAGTTTACGGGCATTTGTAATTAAGAATTAAGTTTAATTACATCAAGGGATCATTGTTTAGATAATTTTGTAAGATAGTGTTAGTATATTAAATAAAATATGTTATTCTGTTTTATGGGGATGCCACAAGCAATATTTGATTAGTAGAAATTTTAGTCAATAAGGATAAGTAAAAATGAAGTATTTTTATTTCTGAATGTGCACTTAATAGTAAACTAATATATTTGGTTTTTTCACGCCTATATCCCCGAAGAGGTAGGTAGAGGTACAACCAGTGCACCCACGATTATCCGAAGATACTAAGTCCCACAATGTGATAGGTGGCAAGCCTATTGCCAACCGGACTGTTCTTCAATACCAGACAACGTTGAATTTATCACAAAATTGAAAAAACACTTTTTTTATTATATATATACCAGACCACTAGACCACAGAGGAGACATTTCGTGACCTATATTTTGCGTCACTCTCATTCAGATGTCATTTGTGATGACATTGTGATAAAATGCGTATAAAGTTAAAATTTTAATTTAAACATATTTATCATTAAGAGATTGGTTTAATAAAAAAACATATTCACTATAAGATTATGAACATACGCTTGGGTGAGTCGCTAGCGCGCTAGCGAACCTGACTACGCATCAATGGCGATCGGGTACGATTCCCAACAGGGACGAACACTTGTGTGATGACTGTTGAGTATAGATGTTTGTATTTTTGGGTTTGGGTGTTCATTAAATATATTTGAGTATCTTCACGCCCGTATCCCCGAAGAGGTAGACAGAGGTACAACCAGTGCACCCACGATTAGCCGAAGATACTTAGTCCTACAACGTGATAGGTGGCTAGCCTATCGCCAACCAGGCACACAACGTTGATTTTATCAGAAAATTGGAAAAACACTTTTTTTTATTTGAGTGTTTATATATGTATGTATATGTATAAATGTAATTGCATCACAAGCAAATAATTTGCTTACTTTGGGGATAAATTCGTGTGATTTGTCCAGATACATTTATTTCTTTATTTATTATTTTGAATGGATTAGTAGGTAATGAGGTTGTGAAGCATTAGTATTGTGAGCTGCTGCTACTAGGTTAATAATAAGGATTAGAAAAAGAAAATGAAAGGACTTTAAAAGGTTGATTGGGACTGTGGAAGTAGCAAGCCTAAACAATTAAACTATTTTAATTGAAGCCGGCCCTAAAAGAAGTCATCTTATTTACGACTTTGTCCTTACATAATATCAGACTTAGGTCAGGTATCTAAAGGTTCGTTTGTTAATTATTTCAGATTTCATAAAATAAATTAATATGATCACGTTGGTTTTCTTGCCGGGTAGGTAGAGTTCACATCGGTATATAGTTTTGCAGGTTGAAGAGATGAATCGATCCATTACTCTATTTTACTTTACAATAATTATCCCTAATTTGCTTATTTCTTGCGATAGCCATGACTGACGACTAAATAGGTACGCATCCTCGGATGTCTCGACATCGGAAATATTCATAAGATGACCGCCACTTTTCTTTGAGCTGCTGCTGAGATTTAGGTTTTTGAGGATAACTCTAAAAAAGTTTAATAAAACTTTTGCCCAACAAGGAAAACTGACTTGGGATCTCATAATTTGAGCCAAATATTTGAAAATATAAATAAAAATCATAGCAATGCGGCAAGCAAGCAAGCAAATCTCATAGTATATAACAAAGTTGCTTCTGCTGTACGTTCGCTTAGATCTTTTCAACTACGCGACAGATTTTAATGCGGTTTTCATCAATAGACAGAGTTATGCAAGAGGAAGGTTTATATGTATACTACATGCATATTATGACCCGTGCGAAGCCGTGGCGGGTCGCTAGTTAACCATATAAGTCAACAGATAAATCTACAGTGGTGGTTGTTTTTTTAACATTTGTAGTTTAATTTATTTTATAGCTTTAAATATATAATCTGTGACAATTAATATAAAATATTTAATATTAAAATGATCATAATAATAAGGATATAATGATCGTTTCTGACTTTCGCTTTTTCTTTATATCTCTAAACGTTATTTCCATGCAGTATTTATTGTCTTATCAGCAGGGATAACTCACGCTTCCACCATTATCCAGCCATAGGCTTACATTAAAAAGGTGTTCACCCAGGATTATAGGCACTTTGAATTTACATAACATTTTCTGTCATTTGCTTATCGCTCACATGACAAGACTTGCGCATTATACGTGAATAGATTTGACAAATTTTCTTTAATCAACAATAGCTAGATTTGTCTAACGTTATAACGTAAACTGCGCGTTTGTTCGGCTTGATCAACCATTTTTATTGACTCATTAACCATTCGCATGAGTGGGGGCAGGAATACTATTTCTCAAATTAAGCTTTTTGCTTATGTCGTGTCTGAATAGTTGACGAGAACTGAGGTGGCGCGCGTTTTTTCATCAAAACGCGCGGATAAACCACTATATAGTTCATACCTATGCACCTACTTAAGCAAAATAAAATAAAAATTACTAAGAACTTTTACATTTACATGATAAGTCTCCGTAACCGGCGTGTTTGCATGAGGAGAGTTATGAATGTGGAGGAAGCAAAACAAGTCTGTCTGAACCGTGATATAAGGCACTCGATTCTCTCTGCCTGCCCCGTGAGGGATCTGGCGTGAAGATATGTTGTTGTTGTTATTCTTCTTATGTAGGTACTTATTTAAATTTTGCTTAAGAGAAAAAAAAATGGCTAAGTTGAGTTCTCTTTTTTGACATACATATTATTTTTTTAATTAAATTTAATGAAAGACGCATGTAATATCTTCATTGTTTAATTTTTTTGTTGCTAGCTTTTTGACTGTTTTTAGACGACGCTTGCTTAGTCTTCCACATTATTGTTGATCAAAGCGAATTTTAGTAGGTGTGGCGTGAAGTATTCAATATCTGCGATGGTATAAGCTGGAGCCCCTATGAGCATTTGAATAATCGCAGTACGCTCAAAGCCGGGGTATTATATGATAATAATTTCACGCGCGAGCGCTCCCCTCTGCCCCCTTCTTCCTCATTGCGCCGTATCGCCTCCGAGGAATGTGTGAAAAATTCAACCTCGCTGTTGATAATAAGGGAATAATATTTATCCTTATTTGATATGCCGCTGTTACAACTGTAATACAACATTTGTTATCGCTTTTTGTATCTACATATTTTTACTTACAGTTAATGTTTTAGCCATTTTTCTTTGTCTTGTAAAGGTTTGTGTGTTTGTTAATAAATATTACTGGAATTTAATAATTTAATTAATATGCTTACTACTAAGATCCATTATTGATTATAATAATGCCCGGCCAAGGCAGAGTCATAATTAGTCTATCAACAAGTCAACGGTATTCCCATGATGTGCGGAGCTACCATATTTGATACATAATCGAATATAATATCATCACCTCGGTTCCTTTGCGAGGTAGGCATAGTTCATTAAATGACCAGAAATGACTCTGCCACACAGTGGGTGCAGCTTCGCCACATTTCTCAAATTGAACTTACACGTTCAACTGTTTATTGTTTGACCAATCACTTACATGCTTTTCCAATCCACAGGGGTGTTAAAACACTGCCACTAATACGGTACCTACGTAATAATTCGCACATGGGTCCTAGCTATCACTTAAATATTACCACAAAATTCCGCTCGAAACTCTCCTGCAGAATAGAATACTAGGTTTTGGCCATGCTGGTCGACTGAGACTGAAGCAACTATGTGGATATTAGCAAAACTTACCCAAGAATCACTGCAAATACAGCCAACAATGTTCGATTACAATTTGAAGGAATTATAATCGTCTTTAAAATAAAATAAACCTGACGCGTTATTTCATTATACATAATATAGTATTGCTTAAAATAACATTATAAAATGGCACCTAATCATTTGTGCTAATGAATAGCAAAACCTGTTACGATAATAAAAAAACATTTATTTTATAATAAAACTATTTGAATAACGACATTGAGTTAATGTGTGAAGTTGTTAAATTAACATACCATAAAGTTATATTCCATAATTACTCTATAAAACGCCATCATAAAATTAGTAATTCTAGTAGTGTTGTCTTTAGATGGTTTATCGGTAATGGGTGTGTTGGTAGTTACACTGGTAATTATTAATTTGTACATAAAGCAAACTGACACCACGGTGGGTGAGCAGCGCGTGTTTCTTCACCAATTAACTATTTACACGAATCATAACCCGTGGTGATGGATAGCTTCATTAATATCCTGCTTGAATTGTTAATGTTATGATTCAGATATCTGTCTAATACTATTATGGAGACCGTAACTACCTTAACATGCTGAGGGGAAAAACGTTTATTTATCGCGTATTTCATGTTTATTACCTATTGTCGATTCTATTTTCTACGTTCAGTTGTTTTTAGATAAAATAATTAGAGAATTATATTTTGTGAAACATTCAAATTAAATTTAGAATGATGTGAAGATAAATGAAACTTATTGCTTTAAATTAGATTAAATTAGAAAAACTTACTAATTACACATTTAAATGACATGTAATATTTTTCATTAAATAAAAATTTGTTTGTGATTGGATATTAAATCTTATATAAAACAAAACAATAACATTTTTACCATTCCCTTTTAGAAATACAAGTTAAATGTCGTTCAAATTTTGGAAGTAAAATATTATCAAACAATATTGCATAGTGGCTTTTAACGATTTATCGGTAATGGGTGTGTTAGTAAATAACACATTTAAAGTAATGCTTCTATCATACACTTACCATAACAAAATCTGTAAACCCTTTGTCGCTGCACATCATCCCTGAAACTTCCCGCTAAATTGAGGTGTTTTAAGCACAAAAAGCAAAAACTATACTTAAGCATAGCTTTTTTAAAGTTTGTTAAAAAAACAGTATTTTGATTTTTGAAAAGCTGTATATTTTGAAAACAATGATCGATTTTGATCTTTTGCACTACATTTAATTTTTGAGCTCTAAAATTGTGTCTTAATTTGTCAAATAAAATATAAATATGTCGAATGTCAAAAAAAAATTATTTTTTTTTAAATTTCGTGATGGTAAAATGAATCAACCGATTTTGACACAATTAACGATATTTGACGCAGTTTTTTAAGTAAAAGACCTGATTAGATTTTGAAATCAATCGGTATATTGTACTGAAAATTATTTTAAAAATACGAAGTAAGTTTGTTGTACGGAACACAATTTTAATATTTCAAATATTATATAAGCTGTAACTTTTGAAAACTAGTCGAGAAATTTGCGTCCTTGCAATCAGTTTTAAAATCAATTTTGTAATTAATCAGTACATTTATCTGGAAGTTACTCGTATTTTAAAAATCATTGTTATTAGTCGAACATTTTTTTGAAGTTTTTCGAAATTTCTCAAAATCTCCTAGGCCGATTCGGTTCAGATTTTCAAGAAGTCTAAGTTTTGCAACATCCACGCTTCGATCTGTCAAGACGTTCAAAAGTGATGAGATGTTTACATACATACACACAAACAGACATACTGACATACATACATATAGACACACTGACCTCATCGTGAAAATTGTTGGAAAAGGTTCCTAGGACCTTCCTAAAAATTAGTAAATTCCTTATACCTACTTTCTACTGAAGTAGCGTGAAGTTAAAAAAACAAAAACATAAATATCTACTCAGATAGAAGTCGATAATATATAGTCATAATATAGCAGTGTACTTGGCATCGATTTATAAAACACTGCTGGCTTGACCTAGTTTGCTCAGAATTTACAATTTGAGTATTACGTATTTCTTTATTATATCTACGTGTCGATGAAAATTATTGACAAAGCTTACGTCAGAAAAGTCAAATTGAAAGTTTGATTGCAATATCAACTAACTCTGTCGCTTCTGAGCCAATTTAAAAAAAGTATGAGCTGAAATTTAGTCCATTTTTATGTATATGCAAAAAAAAATTATAGTAGAGGTAGGTATTAAAAGGCCTATAAATTAGCAGTTCTAAACTGAAGTTTTTATTTGTGTCACAATTATCTAGTGTTAAATATGATATTTATAACACTTACAATAGGTCTCCTGTCCGTACCTTTTATTAAAATCACCACTTAGCACACAGAACACTTTATGACAATAATTCACACACGCGTATCTTTTAATTTTTGGAAAAGACACTGTTAGCTGTCGGTAGTTCAATATGTACTTAAACTTTTGAAACATATTTTAATAACTTATTTATAAGTTTTTAATAATGGATTTATTGTCTTTATTAAGAATATTTTATATTTATTTATAGGTTTAAAGCTTCGCTACACTAGTTAAATATATGATGCAAAAATACTTACATTTGTTAATGTAAATTTGTTAATATTTGGTTGAAAAATGAGTAACATGGAAAATATATAAAATTACCAAACAAAGTAGGTACTTACAGGTAGATGCTAAGAAAAAATTATAGTTGAATTTTATTCAAAAAATGTTTAGTACAGGATGAAATACTTGTCTATAATATACAGAACTTGATACAAGCAGATAAAAATAAAATGAAAATATAAATATCTTATTTATAGTTACAAAAAAAATCATACACTTTAAGGAAAGTAATTTATTTCTTATAATTCCTTTTCTAAACAAAATTAATGTGTCCCTTAATTTAATGTGTGCATACATTTAAAAATAACTGAATTTCATGCATCAAGAATACACATATTATATTCATTGTGCACCCATTTAGTAAATGATAAATGCTTAGATACGTCTTACGATATATTTGTACCGTGTACAAACAAAATGAATGCACTTCCTTCCAAACTGATAATGGATACCCTTTGTAGTAGATACTAATACGCATTTAAAAATGTGAATAGCTATAAACCTATAATTAACTACAAACTTCATGCACCAGTAAATGTAGACATTTATTTCCACACTAGTTTATCTATTTGGGCACACAACCCGCCTTTATCTGTCATCGTTCTTAACGTTTTTAAGTAATAAACAAGAGCATGGTTAAAATATTTGATGTGTAATTTATACATTTAAGTAAAACTTAATAGGGTTGGTTTTACTGCGTCTGGGAAGCGCTGTCTGAGCCTTTCTGTAAATAAGTAAAAGAGACTACGTATTGCGTTTGCTCGAAATTATTTTAATATGCAAATAAGAAAATGTGAAGGAGGATTGTTGATGTTAGTAAAGTTTGTTACGCAGACGTATTCTTTGAATTAATGGTAAAGCAAGATTAGAGCATTGCTAACTGTTTTACATAGAACAAACTTACACGGTAAGGTTCGCTCGTTTGTTCGGAGAAACAGACAAATGAAAGCACATAATTACTAGGCCGCCTCGTTCTGAACGCAACGAGGATTAGAATTTACATGCGAATGTTAACAAGCACGCGTATGGCATTTATGACTACATATTTGAATATTTTTGCCTGCATAATTATACAAGTTGATGAATGAGAAGCCTAACTGCGCTTGAACTTACAACAAGTATCATTTATGTTATATTTTACACTAGTCACCCCGTGCCCACTTCGTTGGGCATTGTTCAATCATATTAAAATTATAGCCTATAGCACTTCAAATTCTTTCACAATCAGAAAGCTACACTATTCAGAGTGTAGCTTTCTGATTGTGAAAGAATTTTCATGATCGGTTCAGTATTTCCGTAGATTAGCCCTTACAAACAAACAAAGTTACAAACCTTACCTCTTTATCATATTAGTATAGATTTTTAGGGTTCCGTGCCTCTAAAGGAAAAAACGGACCCCTTATCACTCACTTTGTTGTCCGTCTGTACGTCTGTTAAGACCCTTTTTCCCAGCAACGCGTAAAGTTATCAAGTTGAAATTTATATCAGATACTCGGGTCTACGGTCCCTCTTGGCTGTAAAAAAATCAAACTTGTTAGTCAACGCGATCAAAAGATTTTAAAAGGGAATCAAAACCTATGGGGTATTTCCCGTTGACCTAGAATTATGAAATTTGGCAAGAAGCTATATCTTACAGCATATGTAAAATAAAAAATCCGAAAACTGGAAATTTTTAGTTACATCACAAAAAATCGATCAAAAGATATAACAGTTTTTTACAATTATGTGTAACTAAAGTTACCTACAAGTTAAAAAAAATCATCTTTTTTCCCTTTGAAGAATGGACCATCTGTCATTCTGACAGGAAGTTGCCAGCCAGATTGGCTATACGTTCTGCAACGTCTCGCTCGAGTTTTGGTACCACCGTCTTACTTTTTCCTCCCGCAATAGCGCCAATATTTGTCACTTGTTTGAACTTATGCATGTAGGTACAAAAATCATAACTTCCCTTTGCTCAGTCAGGTAAAACAGTAGCCTGTCATGTCACTCCTGGATAATGTAGGTTTCTAAAGGTGTAAGAATTTTTAAAATCAGTCGAGTAGTTTTTGAGTCTAAACGTAACAAAGAAACAAACAAAAATCAAATCTTTTCTCTTTATAATATTAGCATAGATATTGATATGATGTAGATATAGACTAACTGCACTATGCGCCCGCTGCATTAAATTTTTTTGTGGTGAATCCCGCGGGAAAACTCAATTTTTCCATATAAAAAGTAGTGCTATTCTAGGCCATCATTTACCCGTGTGTCAAATTTCATCCCAATCCGTTCAGTGGTTTTTGCGTGATTGAGAAACAAACATCCATCCATATAAACATCCAAACTTTCGCATTCATAATCACTACATAGTATAAAGCAAAAGCGCTTTCCGCGTCTGTCCTAATGTCTGTGTATGCTTAGAGGAAGGTTTATCTGTATAATACATTATATTATAATCTGTGCGAAGCCGGGGCAGGTCGCTAGTATTAATATAGATTATAGATAAGGATGCACAATCTTGCTCAGTCGACTATAGAAAATAAAAAAAAATCATAAAACTTGAAAATCGACTTCCCATAGGATAAGAAATGTTTGTTTTTGTTTCATTGTTTCTTTATGAGTTATGAAACTTTATGGGACGAAAGATTTATTATTTAATATACCTAGTATGATATTTATCTTTCAAAATAAATCATTCAACATCAATTTACAGCACCTACATACAACGATATTAAAATATTTTATTGCTAAATATTACTAATATGAAGCAACTATTTTACATACAATGTAATTTGAACAATACTCACGTTAATTCATACGCTTATTATCATGTACTGTGTATTTCGTAGGAACTTAGCTGTTAAAATTACTGCATGTTAGTCGTTTTATCGCCTTTTGATCTATACTAATAATACGAAGAAAATTGTTGTGTTTGTTTGTAATAGATAAACTCAAAATTTGTTGTCAAAAATTATTTCATCAGTAAAAACTACTTTATCAGTGAGTAATGCCACTGATAAAGTAGAAGTAGATTTGGGCTCGAAGAGCTTTCTACTTTCCAATGATACTAGATCACGGATATATCATTAGCTAGTATTAGATATACTACTTCTTGGTTTACTGGTACTATTATTATTTATTTATTTAATACTTTATTGTACACAGGAAATAGCACAATTTAGAGAAATAAACGTAACATAAGTACATTATAAACGTAACAATGTAACATAAGTACATTATTAGTTTAAATACTCCAATATTGAATTCCACATTGGGCGTGAATACTAGCGTGTCTGTGTAAAAATAATTATGAATGTGAAGGAAGCAAGTTAAATTGGCCTGTGCTGTATGGTACCCAGTTCTCTCTGCCTATCCCGTAAGGCATTTGGCGAGAATAAATATTAATAAAAAAAAAAAATATA
>DWBA01000487.1:0-13263 GCA_018236825.1 Apodemia zela | reverse complement strand
CTAACCCGATATATGAACTAGGTATTGATAGACGGGAAGGCATTGTGCACAACAAATAAAAACAATACATAGACACACTTGCACACACACATACAGTAACTTAATAAATGTTTTGCTTCAGTTTTCAAACATAAATAACAAACATTGGAGTTACAGTAGTATGAATAAGGAAAACTTGGTAGGTATTCGATAAATGTAATCTCATTAGTATATAGTTATATTATTTTTCGTGTACATGAGAGTTATACACACTTTTGATTACATCCTCAATGTCATCTCACACGCTAAACTTGGGTTTTTTAACTGATGATGTGTAAGTACATCTAATCTTACGGATAGATAGCCTACCTTAGTCAAAGATTGTAATTACTACGAAAATATCTTTTCATCTATTTTAAAAATGTCTAATTTCATTACTTCCAGTATGCAGCATTCATAAAAGAAATTTGATTTTTTGCATAACGTGAGTTGAACGTGAGTTAAATGTGAGTGAGTGAAACGTGAGTTAACGTGAGTTAAATCTCTTAGGGCATTTTGTAATTTAAATTAAAATTTCAATATTTACATAATTGTTAATATGAAATATTGTTTTTTTATTCAAAAGTATATTTAAATAAATCATATGTATATTTTGATAGCAAAGCAAAATACATAAATAAAAATATTACCTGAATAAACATGATTACAAAACCTAATGTAGTCCACTTAAAACTCTTAGTCCTTTTTTATCACAATTATGCAAACAACACTATAAATCCAAACATGTAATTTAAGAAATAACTATAAACAAATGTAAATATCAATTGAACATAAGCAAACTTTACTGTTCCCTAAACAATTACAGAATGCTAATGACTGCTCACCAATATGTCAGTGTACCAGAGCGTCATTGCTTGGCTGGAGTCCATCCGTATCACAGCCAAATGAGAGGCATCTCCATCATTGTCAACGCTTGGCATCGGAAACAAACTTTACAGTTACTGTTCTTCAGATTAAATCACGTGCTTCTATTTACATAAAACACTAAACTTCGTATTTAATTAGTCTTTCATTTATTATTTTCACTAATTACCGATTTCAAAACACCTCACTAAAATGCTACACTTCAATACACCGATCCTAGATGGCAAATGAAAATTATCATGAATTCTAAAATTCAATTACGTGAACATGCGGACGGGTAACGTCGGCGTTTGCCCGAAGGATTATGAAGCGTCTAACTGCGCTTGAGCAGAGAAAGTGCTCCCGCGCAGACTCCGCGGCGTCTGCCAAATTGTCATTTTCACGGTTCGAAAATTGATAGTCTTTTCCGGACGACTCACTCAGTACAATGGGGACAGCGGCACTTTCTTAACCGTTTTTTCTATTTTGCTTGGAAAGAAATTCGTTTTTAACTAATTAACGTGCTCATTTTTTCCGACTAAATTTCTAAAGAAAGATTTCGTAGAATTGTACCTGTCGATTTATGTTATAATCAATAATTATTATATTATCAATGTTAGTTATTACATGTCATCGATTTTCAAATAATTATAGTTTTTAAATTCTCATCTGCCTGCTCTTTATAATATTTTCTTTTTTCATACGTACATACATGTTTTTTTTTTATTTTGTACTTATTTAAATTGTAAAGCCTTGATATTAACATATTTGTTTACAAGAATTCTCCTAAAATAAACCCATAAAAATACCTCGTATTATTTATTACAATTACAGTACATTTTGTTTTGGAAGATTTCCGAGGTAGACATAATAGCGTTTCGCCATTACATCTCCTGTAAATTGTCGTTTATCATGCTTGAGTTCTCTGTATTTTTCTGTGCCGTAAAAGCGTCGAGAAGTAATTTTAATTCGTCATAGATTTTTTAACACTTTACAATATAGGTTTTATTGGAGCTTTTACTTTAACAATAAATCGATTTCAACGGACTGTTTTTTTGATCACAATAAAATTATTATTTATCTATTAAATTACACAACTACACGTGTTTTGTAATCCAATGGTGTACTGTACTTACTACCCTTTTTATCATCTAAATTTTTAGCATTTTATAGCTTATTTACTGTAAAGTTAGTTACGTTTTTAAGTTCCAAAATTACTAAGCTGAAAAAGCGTATTTACTAAAGGTAAATTTGAATATTAGCACGACTATTATTATTGCAGTTTGTTTAATGTCGGACAAGAAACACTAATGTACCTTAGTAAATGAGGATTTTATATTTACAGATAATTTTATGACATGCCACATCAGTAGAATCCTGCATCTTTTTCAGTCAAATCGTTAATTTTAAATGGTTTTTATTGGTTATTGTGCTACGAATGACGAATTGTTTATTATAGGAACCCGGCATAAGTCAAAAGTAAAAGCAGAAATAAAAACCTTTTGAATGGTAACTTATAGGCTTACCATTAACAGAGAAAAAAGCATGACAAATTGTTTACTCAGCGAACCATTGAGATCATTAACCTAACCCTTCCGTCCGCTTTTAATTTGCTTTCTCAGTTAGTCATTATCACATTAACTAGGAATTAAGAGATATCCGCGGATTATATTAATTGCCCAATTA
Organism: Apodemia zela; assembly: GCA_018236825.1. Classification (NCBI taxonomy): domain Eukaryota; kingdom Metazoa; phylum Arthropoda; class Insecta; order Lepidoptera; family Riodinidae; genus Apodemia; species Apodemia zela. The sequence continues at coordinate 10,695 of DWBA01000487.1, read as the reverse complement.
TACTTCGTGTCACGGATTACTTGCAAGTTTCTTTAAAAGGTGTGTTGTTTTAAAATACTTATTATGATTGGTATGTATTATAGATTTGTTCCCTTTGCTGTAAACTAACGGTTTAGTGTATAATAAATAAATGGAATGTGTAGCGTTAAGTTTGATTTAAGAATTTATATAGGTATGTGCAGAGAGAAAGCATTTCGTTTCTAGTTAATTATCTGTCATGTCTAAACTTATGCATGTGGCATTACATTCCTGCCAAACAAATATCAGATAATTCGTTGAACTTGACACAAGTTACTATTTAGGATACATCTTGACCGTCTCGTTGGTCGAATGGTTAGCGAACCTGACTACGCATCAACGGGGTTTGGGTTCGATTCCCGACGGGGACAAACATTTGTGTGATGAGCATAGATGTTTGTATGTCTGGGTTTTAGTGTTTATTAAATATATAAGAGTATCTATATATGTAATTCTATGTATTGTATCGTCGACTAACACCCATAACACAAGCAAATAATTTGCTTACTTTGGGGTTAGATCAATTCGTGTAATTTGTTCCGGAATATTTATTTATTTATTTTATTATATCACAAGCAAATAACTTGTTTTCTTTAAGGTTAGATCAAATGTATTTCTGTGTATTAGTATCGTTGTTTGCCATCCATATTACAAGCAAATATTTTGCTTACTTTGGAGTCAGATCAATTCGTGTAATTTGTCCAGTTAAAAAAAAATGAGTCCCCCATGTTGAACCGGACCTCTTTTCAATCGACTCCTAAAAGGAGGAGGTTATCAATTCAGCTGTATGTTTTTTTATATTCGTTACCGCAGAACTCGGTCATCTATGAACCGGTTTTGAAAATTATTTCTGTTTGCGGTATACTTCCCGTGTGGTCTCATTTTAATTTGGTGAAGATCTGATGCAGGGTTCCAGATATACCGGAACTGGGAAGTCGGTTGCTGTAATTTTACTGCGTTTAAAAATTATTGAACCGAACATTTGTTTTATGAGTTTGTAAAATTAACTCTTTTTCCTGTTACTGTACTGTAAATTGCTTATTTACATTTATTTGTTTGTATTTTTTAAGTATAGGTACGATGTTTTCGTTATACAGAAAACCACAAACGATCTGGGAGTTGTAATTATATGGCGATTATTCATTTCAAGCGACATTGTCGGACTAGACTAGTAGTTCAAGGGTTTTGATTTTAAAATATAATAACCTTTATCATTTTGCCTTTGCTACGAATGCATCAATACCAGTTTGCTTAGACCTTACGAGCATTTTTATTTATTCATTCTCGACTTAGCCTCTTTTAAACAGTGGTGGAGCTTAATCAAAGTTTTTTTTATATCATAAGGTAGCAAACAAGCAAATGGGTCTCCTGATGGAAAGAGTCAACCATCGCATATAGACACCAAAGATGTTAATATTGCGTTGCTATCTTGAGGCGAGGTCTCAATTCCACATGCATAAGTTTACCGGCTACCTCACCCTCCAAACTGGAACACGGCAGTGACAAGCACTGACGCTATTGCGGCAGGAATAGGAAGGCGGTGGTACCTACCAGAACCGGACGAGACAATGCTGAACTCTACCACCTAGTAGCCACGATGGTAGTGACTCACATAGCTGATTAGTCGCCTTTTACGACATGACTGGCAGAACGGCAGTTGGTCTATTCTTCAAAGGAACCCGCACCAACACGGGGTAACATAGTTTTAGTATTTTCGTAAATTATCATTACCAAGAAAACAAACAAGCTGATGATTTTTCGAAAGCTTAATAACTTTACAGAGCTGTAGGGAGATGCAGTTTTGGCCATCCGACGTGTACACTGTACACAATAAATAACGCAAGACGGTCGAGATATACGAGTATCTAATTTCAATACTATTGCCTACTACAACTACTATAATTTTAGAACTATTGCTTCAGGGCATGTAGTACGTTATGAAAGTTATATTAAAACAATAAATTAATATAATACTTACAATACAGTACCTTGCGGCGTCTACAATAGAGTCCAAAATTCTTGAAAAGTTATGTCCGCTACGACCGGCCAGTGTAGCGTTGTAGATGCCCGAACCTGGGCGAACCCTTCCAAAAACCAGAAAAAATCTTAAATAACCGGGCTATTGCTTATCCTTTGATATAAAACAAATTGAAAGAAAAAAAACGAAACGGCAAGGCGAATACTCGCGCCGTTTTGGCGGAAAACTTTCCACTACACCAGGCTTTTCTACGCCTGAACTAGTATATTATTTAATAAAGTCGCTTAGTCCCGTCATATCTCGATCGCGGCACATATTTGAGAAGACGTAAACAGTTTATAATTATAACAGTCCACAGTTAATCTACGGTTGTTTCAAAAAATGCGTCGATACCAATCTGTAATTAAGCATTGATAGATTAAGTTTAAGGAGTGAGCTTCTTAAGCTCTTGTTGTTAATGCGATATTTGCATCATCTTGTTTGTTCTTTTGTCTTCAACAATTCAAATGTTCTTCTATCGAATACATGTTTACTTTGTCCTCACTTTTCACCCATTTGTTTCATTTGGATGAACATGTGATATTTGGTGTTGTTATATAAGCTTGAAATTTGAAGATATCTGAAACAAATCAAATAAGAATAAGTTTAGTGTAATATATAACAACGTACTCGTAGTTGAGAGGTGATGTAGTGAACTTCATCACGTTTCGGCATTGGGATGGACTTAATTCTGACATCGACAAACATTTAGAACGGGACTCCATTGGTACCCCATTAAAGATAGATTTTCTAAACGGGTAGGAGGGCAGATGTTGAGCAGGCTTTCCGGTAAAGAGATGCGTACTAGGTAGAGCGGTATGACATGTATAGTGTCGAATTTAGAGCGATCAATATAAACGATCGTACGCCGTTAAAGTTTAAATGGCTAAAAGGTGGTTAAATAGTTTATTCATGTATGTACACTTTAATGGGAACTAAATGAAAGGTCAAACGCTTTTTTTTTCTTCTGGCCATCCTGATGAAAAAAGAAACCATTGCCTATAGTACCAAATATGTTTAGGTTTAAAGAAATTCATTCTCAAAAAAGACATCACTGTCACTTACATGAGAACATAAAAGTTTATAAAAAATAATATATTATATACAGTTCATCATCGCACTTCACAAACACTATTATTTATTTATTTATTATTTATTTATTTCGGAGCACCAACAGCTAATACATTAAGATATGATAGCAGTGATAAGCCAGTTACATTATTACATCGAATAAAATCAATTTAAACAAACTATAAAGCACGTTTAATGCATTATTTTTATTTTGAACACTGATTTATGATTATGTTTAAGGTCTATACAGTCAGGTGTCAGGATGGTAATGCCATATGCATAAGTTTACCGGCTGGCTTACTCTCCAAACCGGAACACGAAAATGACAAGCATTGACTCCATTGCGGCTGGAATAGGTAAGGCGGTGGTACCATGTACCCAGGCGAGACGTTGCGGAGTTCTACCACCTAGTAGTCACGATGGTCATGACACGTATAGCCAATCGTTCGGCTTTTGCGAACTGCCCGGCAGAACTGCAGATGGTCTATTCTTCAAAGAAGGCTCGATCCAATAGGAGGATAATCTATACCAAAGCCAGTATTATGGTACCATTGAGGCGACAAAGTAGTGTAATAATTATTTTTAATATAAACCTAAACATTTTTGAAAGATAATTTTTAAAGCAATTTTATTTTGTTTCGTCTAGAAAGAGGGTAATGTTTTCAAGTGTACCTACGTATGTACATTTTTTTGGCATGCTGTAAATCTTAAGCAGCTAAACTGATTTTAGCACCAGAGATGTAATTTTTTCCTCTCAATTGTAGGAGTGGCATATTATGCTATAATTGAAACCGACTATGCAACTCGGAAGAAGTGTATTGATTTGTCGTAGTCAGGTTTTTATTTTAACTTTAATACTTGTAGTAGTCTCTTGTTTAATTTACGAAAAGTACATACTTATATACACAATAACAAGTGTACACAACGATAACCATCAAGGGCGACTGATTAAATTAAAAGCTTCTGTTAATCATATTACACACACAAGGCACATCGATAGTAAACGGTTACTTTACTTAATTGCTTTTTTTCTGATAGTTATTAAATCATATGCGTATATAGCCAGGTCTCCTGTAAATGTTTTGCTATGGTCACTAAACAATCACAAAACAATATATGATACTGTAAAGATCTGATGCTATGGTGACAGGAATATGGCGGAAATGTAAAACGGGGGTAATTTTTATCACCTACATTCCTAAAAATATAGCTTGATCCTCGCTTGATCTCTGAAATTAATGGCTACAAAACCAACGAAGTAACTTTGAACAAGCGTCATTTTTACATTTTTTAACCGACTTCCCAAAACGAGGAGGTTATCAATTCGACTGTATGTTTTTTTTTCTGTGTATGTTACGCGATTACTTCGGCGTTTGTGGACGGATTTACAAAATTGTTTTTTTTTATTAGAAAGCCACGAGTCACACAAAAATAAAAAAAATATCTTCACACCCGTATCCCCGAAGTGGTAGGCCGAGGTACAACTAGTGCACCCACGATTAGCTGAAGATACTCGGTCCCTTAATGTGATAGGTGGCTAGCCTATCGCCACCCGGGCACTTTTCCAATCCCGGGCAACGTTGATTTTATCGGAAAACTGAAAAACCATTTATGTTTTGAATGCCCAACCCGGGAATTGAACCCGAGACCTCGTGTGGTCAACTTCGCCACCGGACCAGTAGACCACAGAGGCGATATATAAATATCACTGGACAAATTAAACGGATTGAACTAACCCAAATGTAGCCAATTTATCTGTTTGTAATACGGGTGGTAATCAACGACACCAAATCGTAGAAACACATGTTTTAGATTCTAGAATATCATTTAATAAGCATCCTAATTCAAAAATACAAGCATAATATATACTTAACACACAAAGGGATTAGACCACATTTCATGGACTGCTCAGCTCTATAGTGACCATTAACTCAGTTGTTTATTATATGCTTGATATGGAAAAAAATATTTATAAAAAAAAATAAAAAAAAAATAAAAAAAAATTTCGTACTGAGCACGGTAAAAGTTAAAACAATTGACGTTAATTATTACGTCTTTATTTTTTAATTAAGTTTAAATTCCAGTTCCTAAAATAGCATCATCATTTTTTGCAAATAAAATAATGATTTTTTGTAAAAATGGTTTTAAAAAAAATCCTGGTCAATTTAAAGCCTGTGGTGGACAATACCTTTTTTCGCGTTAACGCATAATTTCGTAACAAAAATCTACACGCGTCATATTGTGATAGGCATTTGTCAAGAATTCGGTGAAGTCAAGAAAGACAGTTTTGTCGCATTTGCCCTTGTCTGGCCTGCTCGAGTATTACGTAACCGGATGATGCGTAGCAAGTGCTACGGCTACAAGAACCTAGAAACGACAATTTCTATATTATGTATCTTAAGTTTCACTAACCAGTACTTTTTTATTGACATGACATTGACATTTTATGCTTAAACATTATCTACTTTTATGTTAAGTTAAAATTACTTATTGTGTTTCTTTGTTCTCTACTTTCATCATTTACCAAAATATATGTCGTCAGCAATATTTATGTATATTTAGAAGCACATTCAAAACCTTAATCTGAATTAATCACAATATTTCAACTAAAAATGTAAGCAAGTTTAAAGTTTTAAACTTTATATGTGTACTATATTTTTTACGACAAAACGGAGCGGCCGTTTTTTTAGAATTTGTGTATGTATGTAGGTAAGTCAAAATTAATATGTTATTGTGTATGAGTTGTCTCACCCTTTGCTTCGAGAAACATTGTCAATGCATCACAATGAATAAAGCTTTCCGGGAACACTACTACCCAAAAACACTTCTCCTGTTATTAGGTAGTTTTAATCTGTTATCATTTATTTGCGGTTACTTAAACTATTATTCATCAGCTGTATGAGATTAGTCTTATATCTTAGATATAACAAAAAAGTAATCAACATTTTTATTTATAAAAAAAACAAATTACTGAAAAAAATTCAATACAAAATATTTTTGTATAGAATTTTTTTTTTATAGTTTATAGACGTTTTCTCAAAATCAATTATTTATTTTCGTATTTTATAGGGCTGAACAAATGTAAATTTTATAATTTATAGTAACAAATGAAAGAAAGGATAGAAGAGCGATCTAATTTTAAACACAAAAAAAATGTGTTACGTAAGAAACAAACATATTTTTTTTATATTACATGCAAACAAAATCCGGAAACCAACGTAAGTCAGACGATAAGCTTCTGGAACTTTCTATTCACGAATGAACATTATAAAGCCTTTCACGGAGTCCCCGTGATAGAATTTTCATCAATAAAGATACTAAAATTTATTTTTTACAATAAGGATACTTAAATACAATCTTTTATCTAATAAATATCCCATACTAAAAAACCGCTAAGTAGATATAATAAAATTAAAAGAAACTGTAACATAATTTTTCAGTTTCTACTATTGTATTTTTTAATTTTAAACAAAATATTAGTTGTGACATATTTGTTTTTATCTTAATTAAATGTACTAAATTACATGTACATGCATTTACATAAAAGCATCAAATAAAAATATAATTAAAACGTAGTTATATACATTCATTAAAATTAAATGTAAAATCAACTTAACACTGGACTATACAATATAATAAAGTAGTGTAAACATCGTAATGTACATGACCTGATTTCTTAGAGTTCGGATATTGAGTGGGCGTGTCGCGTGACGATGGAACCTAATGTTTCGTAGATATTGTCAGTGAACTTTAGTGGTCATATAATATAATAGGGAATAGTGTATTATAAAACGACTATACACGAGTATATATGTCGTTCAAAAATGCACAAATTGCACAGCACTAGTGAATAGGAATTTTATAGCTTAGTATTAACTTGTAAGTTACACGTTATATTAAATAAGAAGAGTATTTTATACGCATATCAATTATAATCATCAATACTATAAAAATTGACTAATGATTATATATTTGCAATAATTGTATATTCACTCTAAATTAACTAAATATAAAAACAAAATATAATTTATTCTAAAATCCCAACTTATAGAAATCACTTTCTTTGTTTTAAAGAAGATAATTAATTATCTACGCTCAATTTCGTTTCTTATATAAAATAAAACAGAACAATGGAGCAGCAAAGCATTAAAGTTAGAGGCATAATGTCGGTGTAAAAATAAAAAGAAAACGTGAAATGCACGAGAGCGCAAAACTCTAAAAAACTCTTTCATGAAAACAAAGATTTTAAGGGAAGCTGCTCTTCGAACGCTTATATTTACAATCTAAAGATGCGGACAAAAACGTCCTTGAGAATAATTACCCTGCTGTCTCAGTCTTATAACTTAGAAGCCTTTGAAAGTATTAAAAAATATATGTTTTTCTTACCAAATGATGATCAATTTCAATGCTTTTCGTAAAAAATATTTATTTCAATAAACAAGGAAGTTAAATATTTTCCGGAATGGCGTCGCAAAAGGAAATGGCGACTGAAAGTGACCGAACGCGAGCGCCCGGCGAGAGTGACTGAAAGCCGAAAGGAGGTTGGGCGGTGTGGGTGAACTAGAGACGTAGTTATTTTATGTATCGATATCTTTTATATTAATATTAACTATCAGAACTAAGACCAAAGTACAAGTGGATTACAGAAATACTTGCCATCTTAAACTCAGGATCGTGAAGGAAATGTAGATACATTATACATACATGGATAGAAATAAAGGAAGAAATATTTAATCATGATAAAAAACATTATTATAAATAAGAAGCTACGAGAATAATATATTGTGCAATGTCAAAAGGCATAGGGCATAATATTTTGTAATAAGGGTTTTCAAAGCTTTGTATTAGTTAAGATTTTCAAATTGCTAAGTATATTGTTAATTTTTTTTAATCAGTAAATGGCTGCAATGGAGTTAAATTATGCTGATTATAAAAGAGCAAACCATATACAACTGTAGATACATAAAGGTAACAGTAGATATAATCATTATGAGATATTTTATATAAAATGCACAAGTTCAAATGTATTTTATAAAAAGTATTGCATTAAATATGAAGTAGCGACGATGGCAAAAGTGTAGAAAATGTATAACATTTTTACTTTTCAAATTTGGATATCATTATCTAAATTGTCGATATCGATATCATTAATAAATACATAAAAGACATTTCTATATCGTTACGTTACGTTATATGTATAAGTAAGAACATTTAGATAATAAGAACTCTCTGTGTACGTTCAAATGCACAGTCATTACTAATATTAATAATAAAGTTGGGTAAATCAAACATGTGTAATCAAATAGATATAACACACACAATCATTGAAAGCCCCTCCCCCCTTACGGTTTGGAAAATATCAGCTGCTATTAAAAGCGCTCTAAAATTCCTAAAGCATTGTGATCCTTGAGCCAACAGAAATTCTTCATTCAATTTAACTTTTTACTGGTTAATTAAATGCGTATCAGAAAAGGAACTCGGCCACGCACTGAGAAGATACAGCGAAAGAAACTCAGCGGGCTTGTCTTTATATACCTATATATAAGTATATTCTTCAAGATATTTCACAATGCTCAATTTGTATTCAATTATGCTACGATTATAATAAGTAAGAGATTGAAGTGAGGAGCGATTAATCTTCACTATTGGGCTCCGGTTTGGAGAGTAAGGTAGTCAGCAAACTTACGCATGTAGCATTACACTCACCCCACGTGGATAGTAAAGCACCATTAACACCTTCGGTTTTCTCTTTCTATTGAGAAGAGCAATCTACATATTTACTATCTCCATATTTTAAAAAAAGCTTTTAGACAATTCCGGCTAATTTAGTCAAAGTACGCAAACTTAGTCCTCATTTAAACTTAGACTTGATAACCTGAGATATATTGCATTAAATAAATGAATATCTTCACGGCAATTCCATTACAAGGAAAGCAGAGTAAACCGACCGTCCAAATACGCTCCGGTATATCCTCATTTCGATTCACCGATTTGTTGGCTGATTTATATTTAGTTAGATTTTTTTTAGGATGATGATCCCGTGATCATATCTTGTCAACTTCATAATACTATCTGAGATCGACAGCTTTACTTGCTTATTTGAAGCATGGTGACGCTATGATAACTTTCCTGATAGAAAGAGAAACCATCGCCTAAAGACACCAAAGATGTTAATGGCGCGTGTCTATCAGTATGGAGGGGTGGTAATGCCACATTCATAAGTTTATCGGCTACATTTCCCTCCAAACTGGAATACAACAGTGACAAGCACTGATGCTATTGTGACAGGAATGGATAAGTCAGTGGTACCAGAGCCGGGTGAGAATTTGCGGAACTCTACCACTTAGTAGTCACGATGTTGGTGACACGTGATACTTAAGTTTTTCCTCAAATGAGGGATCTCATGAACTGAAGCAAACAATAACCAGAACACGAGGCGAATTCACTTCCATGTTTACTGTTTTTAGATTTATTTTAAGACTAATTGCCCAACCCATATTACCCAACCCGTTATTTAAGCTATACAAATGAAAATAATGAAACCAAATCTCCCATTTACAGAGATATTTATACTCAAACATGTTCAGTTTTCCTTACGATTTTTCATATACTTCCGTTCATACTTTTTCCTGACAATTACAGATACAAAGGAATTAGTCAAAAATTTCCAGCCGCTTTGAAGTGATGAGCAGACAAACATTGATTTTTATTTATAGATTTGAATATGACTAAACCTTGACTTAAAAATTCATACGCAATATCAAACTATAAAATGCCAGTAAAGCAGTACAAGTGCGTTTCCTAAGCAAAATAAGTATAAATGAAATAAGGTAGCTCTACATTTCCCTGTACCAGCAAATAACCGCAAGTTAGTTACAACGTGACTTGCTCTACAAATAAAAGGTTAGTTAGGTTGACTTTAGGTGAGCCGAAAAAGAGCCACATATGGTGAGACGCTATCGACTAGAACCCTACCCTTAGGTTTGTTGGCTTCGACACCGAACATTACAAGTAACATTGCTGGTACTTTTAACGGCCGCGTCATGTTTATTTGCCGGCGCGGTAGGGGATTATTATGCCGCAAAACTTACGGTTTTTGTTCAGTAATTGATAGCGATACAGCACCGCTAGTGCTAGACACACTATACAATTCCTATTTTTTTTCGTATGTACATATGTGTCTATAGGCACGATAATGAGGTTATCACATGATCATATATTTCAATCTGAAGAACTGTATGCTGTTCTTTCTATTCTATGACATAAAAAAATATATTTGTAATTATAGTTAACAGGTAAGTACTATTTTTATAATAGTCAAAGTTAACTTAAAGGTTGTCTTATAGGACTGATCTTAAATAATTCTCTTTTAAACTAGACCAGTGCTATAAATATAACGATGATTAGTCTATAGTTAGCCCATTTTCACGAGTTATATGTAGGCTCAGTCAAATAGTTTTTCAGAAAATAAAAACATATTGTCAGACCTGGAATAAAACTCAACACCTCATGCATTTATCTATATTAATCTATATTAATATTATAAATGCGAAAGTTTGGATGTTTGGATGTATGGATGGATGGATGGA
>DWBA01000486.1:0-13269 GCA_018236825.1 Apodemia zela | reverse complement strand
GTTAAGCAGTATTTGTGTGAAAGAGTAACAAACATCCATACATACAAACTTTCGCATTTATAATATTAATAGGATATTATCAAACATACGAGTATCAACAAATCGGCCAATTAGATTAGTTTTAAATAAGTTTTTTTTTATCTTTTATGTATTTAATTTTTGTGTATAATAAAGTATTAAATAAATAAATAGTTCTGGGCAAGATTTTGAAGAAATTGAAAATCTTATTAAACTATATTTTGTTATCTGACTCCTATGCTACTAAACTAATAAAATGATAGACATAAAAAATACTAGCCATTTTGAAAGATACTTCAAGATTCAAGTGGTAGGCTCGTCGTTTCAGCACAGCGCCACGTGGCGCCACACAAGAGGGGCGGCGGGAAGATATTGTAGGAAGGGATGTAACCTAGTTTCACCCATGTCGCTGACCGCGTTCGACCTTCGCTTGCACCGGTCGAAAAACATTACGTTCAATAACTGCTACTATGCTGATTGCGTAACAAAATGTATTTTTGGTCAGCATAAAAACTTGTTGTAACTTTTTAAGGAGTTTTTTTATTGAAGCACGACTTTTCCTAATTTGCTTGACGGTTTAATTTGACAAATATGTCAAAAACTTTAAGAATGATTTCATTGCAATCTGCTTTTACCGAATATCACGAATAGATTGTAATTTAACCGCATTCTTAAGACAAGCAGTTACGTTAAACCTAGTAACGTTAGGAATCAATACCAATGATGCAATTATCGGCATTCAAACTGACACTTATCTATGCAACCAGTCTAGCTTACCTAGGACCTCAGCAGCCGATTGCATCACGCGGCTAGAAAGATCGGTCCCCACCAATGATGTGGTAAAGGACGCCGAGTGAAATAGAGATCGTCCTCGAAGCGAGAGCGGTGCACGCGTTGCAGTCATTGTGTGGTTGCAGTTCGCACGCACGGCCGTCTAAGTGACCTAATAGTGGCTGGAGGGAGGGACCGGGAAGTGCGGGGAGCGGCCCGCGCTGCCGCTCGTGCGGTAGGTCGGGCTCAATGCGCGCGCCCGCCGCCCGTCGACAGTGGAAAACTTTCTTTGCGACTTTTCCTCGTGTAAACAAAACCGCGAACTGAAATTCGCCTCACGATAACATCAACTCGGGTAGTGCTCATTTTGTGAATGTGACAATGTAATGTTCCGGACTAATCTGCATATGGATTTAGTAATAAAAAGTCGGTAAATTATTTTAGTGTTTGTTAATCACATAGCGGTGGTTAATAAGGTAATATAGGTGTTGTGATAATAGGATTATTGGAATTCGACATGAATCCCTTTGTTGCGGATTGCGCGCGCGCAAGGCTTCCGGGCGCTACATCTGCGCGGGCGCTTTCACTTTCACCTCGCATCTCGCGTTCACCGGTTACAGCGGTCGCTCGCGCTTCCTACAAATTTAATTTTAATAATTTATTCCGTATTATTATGTAATATAAATATCAAAACACAACAACCGAGGGTAACAACATGTAGCGTGGAAATGTAAAAGTTTTTACTTGTATCTGTCTTTCCTATGTCAGTCATTGTTGGTGATGGTATTAGTGGTGATTACTTTGGTATGTTGCCGGGTTCACTCTTACGTCGTGACGCAACCGTCTAATCTAGTCGGTGGCAGCGGGAAGTGCAGTGTCGCGTCCCTACGTCGCTCCCCGCGCCTTCTAACTGCGACCACGTTGTGCGGTCATTGACATTTCACCTAGTTTCTATTTGTCACTTGTTAAGCGATTCCTTTTCTCTTAGTAGGCGAATTTTAAGGTACTCAACTTTTATCCCGTTTCTTGCACAGGAAAGATGTTTGCGTAAGTGGCAACTCTTAAACCTGTGAAGTTTTTATCAACAAATTCCCAATTATATTTTATTTTGATAAATTTTTGCTAGTTTTAAGATAATTTTACAGTGCAAAGTTTAGCGTCTTATATACGAGAAGTGGATAGAATTCTCACCCATTTTTATCTTTGTCTTTTATTTTGAATCTTGTTTTAAATCTAAAACATTGATGTTTGCAGGCTGCTCTTTATAACATAACTGAAAACAATAAAATGTTAAAATTACCTCCCATGTGATAGTGTTGAGTTCAATGAGATTTTTTATATTTTGATAACTTTTAAGGCTGTACATGTCTAATGTCTAATTTGTTGATACGATAGGACGTAATACGTAAGGCTTAAATTGCATTTCCCTCTAATATCAAATTATATGCTATTAATCAAAATAATACAGACGTTATTTTTCTTATATATTTTGTATTTTTTTTTTATATTTTTGACTATACGCAAAGTTAACTATATTATTATATTTTGATTTAATTTATAATAAATACATTTTTTGACTACATTAACTAAATTTATAAATTAATATTTAATAAATTTCATGCCGATTTTTTTCAGTATTTTTCCAATATTCTTTTAATCTATCTTCTATACTTCACTACAAATAGTGTACACATTAGTTAATGTAATGATGATCTCTTCTTTTCTTTTCTACAAAAAACGTACTGAATATATTTGGTAATGATGGCAATTGTTTTTCAGGCGAGTCGGCAGCAGACACCAGTACGTCGTCGCCGGATCCAGGCCCGCCGTCACCGCGCATGGCCGAGGCAGGCTGCAGCTCTCCGCCACATCCGCCGCCCGTGTTCGACGGCGGCGGCTCACCGTCACCATCCCCTGCCTGCCACCCCACCGTTATTCGATCAGCACCACCATACTCGGTCATCAAATTTGAAGGAGCACCTGCAGTTAAAACAGAAAACCCACCACAACTCAAGCATGAGCAACCTGCGCAGCTTTCTTCTGTTAAACTTGAAATCGTATCACCCGATGCCCAAGCATACAGACCCCGGTCAATTGCACCACCTCCAACGAGCACTCATTCCGCCTTATCACCTCCTAGCCACTGGCCTTCCGCGGCTTGTATAAATGGAGTAAAACCAGAACTCATCGGCGGCCACTTCCCACCTCAACCACTTGAACCAAAGACTGGAGCTAGGGGTTCGACGCAATGGCGAGGAGCACCTGCAGTAATTATGGGCGAGTCTGGTGGTGTTCGGACGATGTTTTGGACGCTACCAGCTCCCACGTCTAGTGGTGAACCGGCAGCAAGCGCATCCCACACTCCAACACCTCCTACACCAGACCCAGGTACTTGCAGTGAGGAATCGGCAGCACGACTACTACTTAATTTAGGAGGAGAATTAAGGCGACCTAGAGGGCCTCCACTTAACATGGAGTTGTTATGGGCAGGTGATGTTTCACAATTACCAGCACATCAACAAATGCACGCATTAAACCTTAGTGCGGCTGCAGGAGCAGTGGCGGGAGTTCCTGGAATGTCTAGTGCTAGTTCAATGACCAATCGGCCAGAGCTACGTACATATGCGCCAGAAACAGAGAGAGAAGAAGATGAACAACCAATGATCTGTATGATATGTGAGGATAAGGCGACTGGATTACACTATGGTATTATCACTTGTGAAGGATGCAAAGGGTTTTTTAAACGGACTGTACAAAATCGACGAGTTTACACGTGTGTTGCTGATGGTGGCTGTGAAATTACAAAGGCACAACGGAATAGATGTCAATATTGTCGGTTTAAAAAATGCATTGAACAAGGAATGGTTTTACAAGGTACTTAATTTTTATAATTTCAATATTTCGACGTCACAATTTTGTATTTCCTGCAACTTAGATATTTAACCACAAGATAGCAACGCACCATTACCATCTTTGGTGTCTATAGGCGATGGTTGACTCTTTCCATAAGGAGACCCATCTGCCTGTTTGCTATCTTATGATATAAAAAAATAAAAATTTAATAAATATTTTTTTTAGTATCTTTCCAATATACTGACTTTGCTCTTACATTTAAAATATAATCCTTTAAAGTTAACAATAATCTGTCACAGATGAAATTCTTACGCTAGCTTATTCAATATTCAATAATTGGACTGATAATTTTACCTTTTTTTCTACAGCTGTAAGAGAGGATCGTATGCCTGGCGGACGGAATAGTGGTGCAGTGTATAACTTGTACAAAGTAAAATATAAGAAACATAAAAAAGCAAACACAAAGGCTGCAACCACCACAAGTAGAGCGTCGCCGCCTGAAAAACCTAAGGAGCCTTTACCACCCCTTCCACCACAATTGGTCAACGGTCAAATACTAAAGACAGCATTAACAAACCCTAGTGAGGTAAGTTTAATATATTTATGAAACATAAGCGATAATTGATATATCTTTTATTTATGAATTATTTTTTAGGTGGTCCACTTAAGAGCAAGACTGGAAAGTGCGGTATCATCATCTAGAGATCGTACCGTGCCGTTAGAAAGGGCGCTACACATGATACGAGCGCTGATTGACTGTGATGCTATGGAGGACATCGCCACTGTCCGACACTTACCTGATCTCCTACATGATACGTCAGAAATTGGCGACAAATTATGTAGAATAGGGGATTCTATTGTACACAAAATGGTAGCGTGGACGAAGAAGTTACCCTTCATAATGGAAATCCCTATGGAAATACATTCAAAACTCCTAATGGAAAAGTGGCATGAGATTTCAGTCTTAACAACTGCAGCGTATCAAGCGATGCATGGAAAACTAGCGCACGCGCCGCCATCTTCCGACCACGAACACGATTTTATGCAAGAGGTAAGTTCACTTTCATATTTAGTTCCGTAATTAAATCTAGTATATAAACTGCTAAGATTATAGGTGCCCTATAAGTTACCTAGCCCTGAATTGCAAGCTCTTGAGCGTTCACACCACTCTATAGTACTTCCGCCACATGCGCGGTCGTAGTTACGTGATCTGCAACATTGCGTAACTAATAGAAAGTCGCCTCAAACTGCACTCGGACGCTAGACTGCATAACCCGTTCTATAAGAGTCGTAAAGTGCAATCGCTTCTATTAACCAGCTGACGGGATGAATAATTAATATGAGGCAATGTTACAGCAGGAAAAGCTTCAAATATTTCAATATTAACGGATAATTCTATGTATAGTAAAGTTTAAAAGATGAACACAAAAAAAAAGGTAATACAATAGGCTACATCCACTTTTCTGTAAACATGTGGAGCGGAAACTTTTAAAATAACTGTAATAGTTTTAATTTTGATTTACAACCATGCAAAATAAACGTTAAACAACAACTAAGTCAAACAGCAATAAAAATACAGAGCGAAAGGTGAGCTTATCTATTGAAAAAGATTTCTTGTAGAAAGCCTAAGACAATGAAAACTTATTCAAGATAACGGGTTTTGTAATTGCAAAATATTGTAGATCAAACGGTGAAGGCATTTTTCGTAACCAAATAGTGTACCGAAATGTTCATCGATTTTTTTAATCTGTCCTCACTTTAGTAACGACTTTTTTCGGATCGTGGTTAGAGATCGCACTATTTAGACATTAACTCAGACTGGACTCCCACTACAGACAAACGTTTGATTGTTGGAATCTTTGTACAAAACAAATACTCCTCAGTATTTACTTATGTACTAGTATTATTAGCTGATGCCTTTGCTATAATAGCTATCTTTATGTCAAATTTCAGCCCGAACAGTCCAGTAATTTGAACTATTGTATATTAGAACATTTTTAGGGTTATATAGTCAACGAGGAGCCCTGGACGTGTATTATCCTTCCGTCTGTATTTGTGTCCATGACTAGGCTCAAGGACTTTTAGTTTTAAAAACTGTTACTTGGATAATAATCACACCGATAAATAGTAAAATAAAAGAAAAAATGTTAAAGTTAATATGTTTTTTTTCGTCTATGCAATGGTGTTGGGTATCGTTAGACAGTCAGTTCAAAAATATTTCAGGTGTATGCAATTTTTTTTTAAATTAAGGGATCGGTTAGCGATACATCAAGCTTTAAATTATTGTTTTTAAAAATTCACAACAGCTACGTAGGCTTTCCAGGTCAACCACGTACAGTCCATAAAATGTTCATTTTTACTAAATTTTCACAAATTAACTCATGAAATTCTATTCAGAATTACGCAGAATGAAGTTATTAGTTGTGTAATTGTGACGGGCAACTCGGAACCCTACACTGCGCGTAGCCCGACATGCGTTTGTCTAGTTTTTTAAAATAGATTATTAGGTTTTAAAACACAGATTATTGAAAAATTCGTCCAAATTTTTTTAAATTAATGCTGTTTTTATTAAATATCAATGTTTAAAGATTACTCGCATTGATTTGCATTAATTTGAATTATAATTTCACTACCATGAATATTTTTCTATTAATATTGTAATGCCATCGTAAATTTAAATGAATTTATAAAAAGTCTGGCAATAATTGTTCCT
This sequence comes from Apodemia zela, assembly GCA_018236825.1. Lineage (NCBI taxonomy): Eukaryota > Metazoa > Arthropoda > Insecta > Lepidoptera > Riodinidae > Apodemia > Apodemia zela. Next base: position 6,914 of record DWBA01000486.1, on the reverse strand, counting down.
CATAACAATCTCTAAATATTATTGTAATTGATTAAAAATTGTAATTAAAATCAGGAAAATAGACAAGCTCCCTGAGTTTCTTCCACCTAATCTTCTCAGTGTGAGGCCGCGTTCTGATCCGGTAGTAGAGCTATTTAATTGTCGACCCGTCAAAAGTGCCTTGAAAGGTTAATTTGAATAAAAACTGTTTAACTTGACTTTGACACAACGTCGGCCGTTGAGTCAAAGTCAAGTCAAACGGTGTACTTCGCCATACATGGCCACAAGAAACCTAAAACTTCTGTAGAGGCGTAATTAAAATGTTATTATTTGCTCTAAATTGCTACTTAAATTTGACAATTTTCTGTCCCTGCTACCTGGTGCCTAGAGCGACCACTGCTATCCTAGCTCTGGATATATGGATTCCAAACGAACCGGTACAACATTTGTTGTAATTTTGATAATTAAACTGCGTAAATGAATGAATAAAATTACACCAGTTTCCCGGAGCGAAAGCATAATTAACTACAGCTTCAAATTCACCACAAAAGTGTTAATCCCAATTTAACAATTTTTAACATTTGTTAATTGCTATCGATTTAAAGTTCATTCAACATAATGCAGATATGAGCTGTAATCATTTATATCCTTACCATTTGGTGGTATTTTAAAACCTTTGTACACACCACGTTGTTTTAAGTAAGGTGTTACATAAAAGCAGTAGAGTAGTAATGCCGGCAGTTACACAAAAACTGTTTTCATTGTCTAGTGCATTTCCTCTATGCCTTACAAAGCATTATTACGTAAATATCAGTTCATATTCGCACGATGATTTTGCAACCACCTCTGAACGAACCTATATTAATCATATAGGATATTATATAAGCAATCTTTGTGTCGTTAGAACTAAAATTGTGGTTTCGCGTAAAGTTAATTTTACGATACAAATTGCCATTGCAATTGTTTTACTAATCTACATTTAATTATTTAAAGCTTTTTGAACGGCATAAGAAATAAAATAACGCTTCTTTAACTGAATCTCTGAAGTTAGTAGCTCTTAATGCAGACGTACCTGTCATGCTAAATTTTTTTCATGCAAGACAGTGGTAACCGAGTGGCATACATCACGTTCCGTGCAGATTTGCCTTACTTCGTCCACATTCAAGTCGATCTACATACAAACACGTTAGTTACTAAGACTTTTGGCACACTTTCAGTCAGTATCCTATAAATTTGATAATGATATGTCGGGATCGGTTTTCTCCTGTACCTTCCACATTCACCTTCTGCTTTGATAACATTTTTCATTTTTCCATACCCTTACTAATTTTTACTCCTACACTTTCTTTCTATCCCACGGAGTTCAGTCATATCCTTCCTCTCAGTTCAGAGTTAGAGGGTCACGCCATTATATATTTTCCGTAACAATCTCATGTCGACTGCATCAATTCTACTTTCGTGCCTTTTCTGGTTATTTTTGTATAAAAATTGTTATGATATTATATAATATAAGGCAATATATACTATATTGCCAATAGCAACTAATTATTACAATAATAATATGCGTTACACAATACTATTAAGTACTAAGTACATACATACATACATACATATAATTTTATATTCCTGACATTTATCCTTATTTCACGTCAAGAGCAGAGAGGTCTGATCTAAGAACCTTGAACCAGCGCGGTAAAGAACTAGCAGCGATCGTGCGATTTTACGATTTTGATTTTGATTTTGGCAGTAATTTACTCTTGGTTAATAATTGCCTTCTAACATTTGGCACTTCTTCTTCCCTTCTACTTCTTCTTGGGTTGCAAGGGAAACTTTGGCAAGTCAAGCACGTTACCGAACTTTGTAATTAATAAGTCTAATATAATTCTAATTTTTCAGGTAAACGCAAATTTGAGGACGTTACAAAATTGTTTAACATCGTTAATGGGCAGGCCCATTACATTAGAGCAGCTAAGACTGGATGTAGGTTTAGTGGTTGAAAAGATGACACAGATTACGTGTGTGTTTCGAAGAATTCAACTTAAAATGGAAGAGTATGTGTGCTTAAAGGTGTACATCTTGCTGAATCAAGGTGAGTTTACTTTTTTGTAATGCTAAATATTCATTTGTTTGTCTGTATTAAATGTTTTTACGTTACATAACTAACACGTTATGAGCCTAGCGTACTCAAACTTTATATTGAATATTAATAAGTTATACATTTCATAATTTCAAATGTTACTTTATTCAAAAGCCTAATATTATGTAATAAAAAATATAATTAAAACATATATCAATGTAAAAGCACAATATAGCATATAATTTAAACGATTATATTTTATTTTAAAAATAGATCGAGCGCAAATCTTTCAGGGTCTATTTGTAGAGAAAAACATAAAGAGGTGAAAATTTTGCCCTGCGTCTCAGACCCGTCGCGTGGCCATTTATAACCCGATTTTATAATAAAACTAGCTGCAGCGTGCAGCCCGCTGCAATATAAAAGTTTTTGGTGAATCCCGCGGGAACCACTCATTTTTTTGGAATAAAAAATAGCCTATGTGCTATTCCAGGTCATCATCTACCAGTATGCCAAATTTTATCCAAATCCGTTAAGTGGTTTTGACGTGATTGAGCAACAAACATCCATCCAAACATCCAAACTTTCGCATTTATAATATTAATATAGAAATAATATAGATACACTTGTAAAAAATAAGTCATGTACATATAAGAAATGATTTTTTAGACATGTTGAGTACAATTGTATAAAAGAAGATTAAAGATTTTAAGTATATTTTCCAATTAAGAGATAAGGCAAAAGTGAAAACTTTGTTCCCATTTCCGAAAATTGCACGCGTTATATTTGGCAGCTTAAATTTGTATGAAGGATAAGTCCAGAAAACTAGTATATTTATAAAATACTAGCTACACCATACAGCCCGCTGCATTATAAAAGTTTTTGGTGAATTCCGCGGGAACGACTCATTTTTTCGGGATAAAAAGTAGCCTATGTACTATTGCAGGTCATCATAAACCTGTGCGCCAAATTTCATCCAAATCCGTTCAGTGGTTTTGGCGTGATTGAGCAACAAACATACATTCGTCCATCCATCCATACATACATCCAAACATCTAAACTTTCGCATTTATAATATTATAATATATAATATAGATGCATTAGAAATAAATAAAATTAATAAAAAAAATATTTAACAGACTACCATGCGTTTGACATACACATACTTTATTTTGTTTTTGGTTAAGGTTTGGTGTCAAACTTTTTTTAATATCAATCAATCATAATTCTTTATTGTACACCAAAAAGAACACACACAAAAGAAAACAAATAACATCAAATTTTATACAATTTGGCGGACTTATCGCCTTTTAAGTAATCTCTACCAGACAACCAGCAACTAATATGTCAATGATCAAACTAAATGATAGTTTGTTTAATAGATATTCGTGATTTAGTCAAGTTTCAACACGAGGGAGATCGCTAGTACTTTTTTAATCCACAGTCGTTGTATTTGTAATCAGTAACGTATGATTTACATGGATAGGCACATATAAAACCTTTTTATAGAACGTTCTTATAATGTGCATAACAACAACACGACAGTAATCCACTTAGTGCCGCCAGGGGTGCATCGCACCACGATTGATGTAGGTCAGTTCCAACGCTAGGCATCCTACGAGCATGTGACGCGGGTTGACTCATTTTACATTATACGATTTCCTAACAAAACTCTACGGTTATCAAGAAATTAAATGCGTGCGTATTTTACGATTTGTTTCTGTTTAATCATTTTATAAATAAAGGTTATGCGTAAGTCTTAAATTGTTGTTTGTGTTACACAGGAATTCCAAAAAAAAATTAAATATGTTCGGCCATTGCTTGATTGGACGGTAAAATTCAAAACAAAATAAATAAAAGGAAAAAATAAATCAACTGATAGAGCGTGATAATTAAAGTATCTTTACGCCCGTATCCCCGAAGAGGTAGGCAAAGGTACAACCAGTGCACCCACGATTAGCCGAAGAGACTCTGACCCACAATGTGATAGGTGGTAAGCCTATCGCCAACCGGGCACTTATCCAATCTCAGGCAACGTTGTTTTTAACTAAAAACTGAAAAACACACTTTTTTAATTGCCCGACTCGGGATTCGAACCCGGGACCTCATGTGGTCAACTCCGACACCGGACCTCTAGACCACAAAGGCGATAATAAAATCCATACATACATACATAACTAGCTGTTGCTCGCCGTTTCGTCTACTTTGGATTCGATTTAAACCTCTGAGGTTGAATTATTACAAACCCTTAGCAGATGACTACGTTATAATAGTTATCTGCATATAAAGTTTCCGCCTAATTCGTCCATCGCTCCAGTCAGACAGGGCAAACGATTTTATTAATACCGATTATTCACAAAAAACGTTACTTATCAAATAGAGCGAATATAACATTTACGAATTATATATAATTAATCGATACCCATTTCTAAAAACTACACAAAATGGCGTCGCGAAGCGCTCTAGTCTATATAATTGTGATTTATAGCACATGTAACCCAGTTACAAGCCAGTTTGCTTAAAAACATTACCGGGACACGCTCACTGTAATTTAAGTTTGAGTATGTCGTAACCGCAGTCGGAGGTTTGAAGATTATTCTTACAGCCTATGTAAAACATAACATTTGTTTACTATAGCTCTCTACGTAATCGTTTGACGTAGTAAATGATAAACGAGTTAATACACTCATACGTTAGTGTTATCTGAATCGTGTTAAATTACGCTATTTAAAAACAGTAATGTGGAATATTTTATTTACTATTTATATGCATACGCGTCTTTATCGCCGTTAGGCAGAGGTTCACCTGCATTTTGCCATAATTAATAAACATACGTTCGTTAACAACTAAAAATAATTGCCAGAATTACATGAATCCGATTCATATTATACGTCCACTTTACAGCAAACAATAGAACAAACATTGGAGTAAGTAGTTAACAATAGTATATTCTCAGATTTCAAGTTTGAATATGATTATATTTTGAAATATAATAAATTGTTGAAAAAGCCCTGATAAAGCTTTTATTTAGTATGTATTTCTAAAATTTTATGATATTACTGTCATGTCATTATTTTCTACAGTTAAAGAAATCTATATTTTTTATTTATTACGGGAACACCCAAATACTCAGAAAAATTGAATTCCGAATTTCAAAATACCGATTTTCATAATTCCAAATAGTTCGAAATTCCTAATATTACAACACCTCCGATTTATCATTCATCTTGTTTTTATCCGAAGTTTCCGTAATTTAAATATTTATAATGTTTGTGACTGTCGGAATAAAATTTTTCATATTTATGTAATGTAGCCAGTTATTATACTTTATTATAATACTATAAATTCAAAAGTCTGTCTGTCTGGTACTTTGTGTTGGTATTTGTATGGACATAGTTGAAAATCCGGGGTTTAACAAGGACTTAGTTTTTTTTCACAAATCAACCCCTAGGAAGCTGAAATACAGAATGAATATTTGTATGAAAAACTATATTGACAACATGTTAGTTGTTACTCTACTCGCGGACGAAACTGCGCCGGTCAGCTAGTAATAAAAATAAAAAATCTATAAACCTAAATCCTAAAACTTGCGAAAATAAATACATAATCACATTTTTAAGGCACTTACTTATAAAAATAATAGAATAAACATCGTCAAGCCGGCTTCCTTGTGGTGTAGGATCACCTGATGGTAGTAGTCACCACTGCCCGTGGACATATGTAACACCAGAAGCCTTACAGTTGCAGTACCAGCCTTTTGAGAATAAGTAATCGATCAAGTCGATCAAGCAGATCAGAAATAGCCCGGTTGCCAAACATTCAAGTTAATCTTCTTTGAATACTTTCAAAAGACACAAACAAAAACTGATACTGAGAATCTGCAACCCAGAGATAAATGCATGAAGTACATTTGAGGCCGACTTTGACTCGTGAATTGTTGCAGGCCAACATGAGCCGGTACGAAATCCTGTTTGGTTCTATTTAATACGTCGTGTTCTCTAGAAATCAGTTTGCTTTTGTGTGAACTAAAAGTAACTCAATATGTTGACTCCAAAAATTTGTATTCTCAAAACAAGGAAATTCTGCAAAGGATGACTTTCATGATGAAAACGTGCAAACTTTTGTCTTGACAAATCAAATGTTTTGGAAGTAAATTGGACCAACCTGATTGGACTGTATTTTTCGAAATATTTTGCAAAAATTAGGTACATTTTATTCAACACTTAAATTTTTCCAATACTGCCAGTCTCTTAAGAAATAGTACTTGGAACTTAGAAAATGTGACGTGTTATCGGCACCCGCGCTGTAAGTAGGGCATTCGCGCACATACATTAGTGGAAAATTATTGTCACAGAGTTCGCCTAGTAATTGATACTTTGATATTATATTTTAGCGTTTTATAAGTACCAGCTATCGTATGCAATACCCGTATTACGCACATCAAAATTGCAAAAGCTGAAAAATATCTCACCTTATCAAATATACAATATGTGAAGAGATCATAATATGAAAGTAGTATTATATACATTGATTTCTATGACTGTAAACCAACGTTACAGTAAATTAAGAGTATACTCGTATATAACCATAAAATGCTTTAACTACGTTTTTATTTCAAATAAGACTTTAGTGCAAAACATTTAGAAAAGTCGTCCGGTGGAAAAATTAAATCAGGAAAACGTTTATCGGTCTATAGGTACCCGGCAACGTTTTGCTGTAGCCGAGTTGTCATTTTTGTGTTATCAGTTAACAGAGAATGTTCAATTTTTGGAACTTCCGAATAAGCCCCGTTGGTCGAGTGGTTAGCGAACCTGACTGCGCATCAATGGGGCCCGGGTTCGATTCCCGGCAGGGACAAGCA
>DWBA01000485.1:0-13271 GCA_018236825.1 Apodemia zela | reverse complement strand
CCCTATGTATGCTTAAATCTTTAAAACTACGCAACGGATTTTGATGCGGTTTTTTTAATAGATAGAGTGGTTCAAGATGAAGGTTTATATATATAATATATGTATATTATAATCCGTGCGAAGCCGGGGAGGTCGCTAGTATATTATATTTTAGAACAGAAGTACAACGTAACTAATAACGGATCAAAGGTATTTAGGAATTTTATCATCAATATTTTTCATCGCTTATTAATTTTACAAATCTTTTGAACTTTTTGTCTCGCTTGATCGACCCCTAGGGTAACAACATCAAAAAGTCTGGTAACACTTCAAATGCCCAATTATGGATATCTACATATTATAAATAAATAAATAACGTGTACATGCAAATGTGGAAGGATGTAAGTACCGGGGAAGACCAAGAATGACATACCATGATCAGATTGATCGGGTACTACCCGAGGGTGATGTAAAGAGTCTTCTCAACAGGCGAGTCTGTATAAAGAGAATAATGAATATGGAGGAAGCAAGACAAATCTGCAAGGATCGTGACATATGGCACTCGGTTCTCTCTGCATATCCCGTAAGGGATCTGGCGTGAAAATATGTCAAAAAAAAAATCAAAAAAGTGTGAGTCACTACCATCGTGGCTACTAGGTGGTAGAGTTCAGTATTATCTCTTCGGGTTCTGGTTTGGAGAGTGAGGTATCCTGTAAACTTGTGCATGTGGCATTAAGACCTCGCCACAATAGCAACGCTCCATTAACATCTTTGGTGTCTATAGGCGATTGTTGACTCTTTCAACGGGAAACCCATCTGCTTGTTTATACTAGCATATATCCTAGCTGACCCGACAGACGTCGACCTGTCTTAATTATGAATATTGAATTCAAATTGGTATAACGGTATTGAACTTTATGTGGTGGTTAAGTATTCTTAAATTTTCTAATTTTCCGTGCAATTTTCTTTTATAAGAACCTTCTCCTGACAATCACAAACACAACAAAAATAATTAGCGAAATTGGTCCAGCCATTAACGTGTGATGCGACCACGGAAAATAGGGATTGATTTTATATATATAGATATATATCCTTCTTACACAAAAATAGACGATTAAAAAGCAATAACGTTAAATACATTTTAAATCCTAGACCAAATCGCAATGAAATCGTCAGTAGAAATGAATCGACAAAAAATATGTAAATATCGGCACAATTTCCATTTAACGTTTGCCCGCGAATTCCAATCTTGAGCCTCCCCAATCCATTGAGGCATTCACTGGAAATGCGCATTATTGTTCGCTTCACGTAACTTCTTCAGAGTATCGACACGATCACGATCGTCAAATATTGAATAGGCCGTAACCTTAGTGATTGCTATATTATTATGAGAAGCAAAATCATACTTACTTATACTTTTGTCCAAAAATCCTTTGACTTGTAAGTAAATACACTTTAAGTTAGGTCAGGATATATAGTTACGCCACTTGAAATATTAACAGTCGAATTCATCTTTTTAGGGTTCCGAAGTAAACTAGGAACCCTTATAGTTTCGCTTTATCCGTTCATCCGTCCAACCGCAGTCTCGCTCAGAGACCCTTAATACTAGAAAGTTGTGATTAAGCATCAATATACAAATTAGTTATAACAACAAAGTGGTAAAATAAAATCTAGAAAAATTTTTTTTAGGGTAGCTCCTTTATATGTATATTGGGGATGCTATCTTTTTTCTCGCGTGCTCCATGGTATAGGGTATCGTTGGATAGGTTTTAAAAAAATATTGTACCTACGAGTAGGTTGGCAAACCCAAAATTTCGATTAAGGTATTCGTTTATGAAAATAATATTAAGCTTTAAAGTGCTTATTTTTGTTAGTCAATTTCCCCTCCCCCTCCTCTCTACTTACTAAACGGTTGATTTTGGAGGTGGGAAAAAGTTCACGGTAGTAGTAGTAAATATAATGAAATTAAAAGGAAAACTATCGCGGTTTAATAGGCTTTACAAGTTTTTGCGTAGTCCGTATTATTGTGATGGGCAACTTCGGAACCCGGAAATTGCGCGTGGCCCGACACGCACTTTGCCAATTTATTTCCATAAATATCACCAACTTGAGCTATTGAGTTACAACTGGACCTTTTATTTTATATATTACTGTGGACCCGAAGAACTTCGTTCCGCCTAACAGTTAATAAATGAGCAAATTTAGGATTATTAAATTAATACAAAATTATTAAGTTTCATTTTTAATTAGTATAATTATTAAAAAATCCCTACTAATATTATAAATGCGAAAGAAACTCTGTCTATCTGTCTGTCTGTCTGTCTCTTCTTCATGCCTGACCACTGAACCAATATGGATGAATTTTTGTACAAAGATTTGATACCCGAGAAAGTTTTTATCCCGGTAATCCTACAGCAACGGGAACTATGCGGGTAAAACTCCGGGACTGTTTATCTTAAATCTAAAATTTAAAAAAACTGTTCAGAATATAAAAGAAAATACTTCTAACACGCTGACGAAGTCGCAGGTAAAGCTAGTAAAATATAAATTTAAGAAAATCAAGATAGATATATATTTATTGATGTCTTTTATTAATGAATATCATATTTTAATAGTTATTATCCTATTCCGGACGAAAACAAATCCAATAAACACATTATCCTCCGCCAGTCGGGTAAAAACACAAAAATCATAAAAATTGGTCCAGTCGTTCTTGAGTTATAAATGGTGTAACTAATACATGGGGAAAATATGGATGTGAATGAAACACCAAAGATGTTAATGGTGCATTGCTATCCGTGTGGCCGGAATACTTGAAATAATTGAGCTCAACAATCCTCATAATACTTTTGATCTGTAAAAGCTCAAAAATCTATGCTTAGGCAATGATTTTATATATAAAGATACGCCACCAACGCACCAAACGCGTGCCGTGAATTGGTCCTAATTGTGACCAATGTAGTCGGAGCTATTGGTGGCTGTACTAATTACAAATAGCTGTCTTTTTCACTCTTACGCTTTGGATATTTTGCTGTCGCATTTGTATGTCACTGTCACTGTCATGTGTCGCGGCACAATTATGTTGTGCGTGAAGTATGGACGTGACGTATCTTTCTTAAAAAATCATTGATTGCAGGTAGTCACGGACGGACTTTTCAGAACTGACAATATATGAGTGAGCTTGCATTTGGATGCATATCTATAATATAAAAATGAATCGCTGAATGTGTTACTAAGCGCAAATCACGAGAGCAGCTGAACCGATTTCGCTAATTCTTTCTTTATATTATTTGAAGTACTAGGATGGTTCTTACGGAGAGAAAAATTTAAAAAAATAATAAAGAATCGACTGTTAGGCGGTACGAAGTTCCCCGGGTCAGCTAGTAAGAAATATTTTAAAAGTATACCTTACGTGTTTTAAAGGTAACCTTCGATACAGATTTGAAACCATATCATCCACGTAGATTAGGCCTGGTTATTGGATATCCAATCGAGGTGAGAGAGGGTAGGCTTAAAAGACAGTATCCGTGTAAAAATGAGAAAGGGCATGCTTCATTGTTTCGGTTATGTAGAAAGAATGACAATTGTAATACAGATATACAATGTGAATGTGGATGGATGTTAGTACCGGGGGAGACCGAGACTTAAGTACCATGATCAAATTGGTCGGGTGCTGTCTGAAGGTGGACAGGACAGGAAGGGTGGAAGGAATTTGCATGAAGCGAGTGTGAATGTGGAGGAAGCTAAGCAAGTCTGTCTGGACCGTCTACACTCAATTGTCTTAGCCTACCCTGTAATGAATTTGGCGTGAAAATATTGAAGTAAGTATATTGTATTGGATATCCACGTTTTATTTAGCCAAAAAAACAAACGAATATTTACCCTTTTGACATGCATGAGGTCCTGGTAATATACGTTTATGCTTTAAGCATTTATAAGGTCTTCTTTCTAAATTGTCATGCTTCAAAGTTTTTGATATTAAGGATATCAAACCAGAAGATAGCTGACCTGATGGAAAGAGAGGAAAGAATCGACACCACATAAACACCATATACCTATATAATTACCAATTGGTGAGTGGTCATACGTACGAGGAGGCAGAGCCACATACAGTTTTACCAGCTACCTTACCCTCTCGAAGAAACGTTCCGTACATTTGGCCATCTTGGAATTTTGACGAACTGCTTAGGAAGAAGACTACTCTTCAAAAAGGGCCCGACCATTACGATCGCCTCAATAAATGTCTTCTTGTTAACAATTTGCCATGTCATTGTTGTCCATACAGGACAGAGCAGCTATTGGCCGCGCAAGGCACGAGTCCCGAGCGGCTAGGCACCAACGGCCATGAGCTGGCGCTGTTCAGCCACGCACTGGAAAACGCACAAAATCCACACCTCTCCGGAGCCTCCAACAATTTGGTAAGTCCCATATATTTACTGTAAATTATTTTATCTAGCGGCAGCGGCTAGCGGCAGCGTGCAACCCGCTGCATTATAAAAAGATTTTGGTGAATCCCGTGGGAACAACTTATTTTTCCGCGATAAAAAGTAACCTATGTGCTATTCCAAGTCACCATCTACTTGTGCGCCAAATTTCACCCAAACCTGCTCAGTAGTTTTTTGTGAGAGTAACAAACATACATCCATACTCACAAACTTTCAAGTTTATAATATTAGTAGGATTAGTAGGACTAGCAGGATAGGAAATAGGATACGGAGGTATCAAAAATATTTTAGAAACACAACAAAATAATTTAAACGCAGTAAAACTGCAACAACCGACTTCCCAGTTCCTGTATTTCTAGAACCTTGCAGATCTTATCCAGTGTTGGTCCGAGCCGCCAATGAAGAATAGACCATCAGCCTTTCTGCCAGGCAGTTCAAAACAGGTGAACAGCCATACTTGTCACTACCATCGTGACTACTAGGTGGTAGAGTTTCGCAACCTCTCGCCTGGGTATATGGTACCCCGCCTTACCTATTCCTGCAGCGTTAGCGTCAATGTTTGTTACCGTCGAGTTCCGGTTTAGAGGGTAAGGTAGCCAGTAAACTTATGCATACGGCATTACAACCCCGTCACACGAATAGCAACGCCCCATTAACAGCTTTGATATCTATGATATTTTAATATAGGTTTTTTTAATAAATTATTATATACCAAACAAGCAGATGGCTCGCTTGGTGGATCGCCACCATGTTTACTTACCATCACCATCGCCATCAGGAGAACCATCTGTTTGTTTGCTTTCGTGTGAAATAAAATAAATAAATGCCAACCACTATATAATACGGGTATATATTACAAACAACACGAATGCAAAATATCTGATTCAACAAATGGTATTACATAATTCATTTATATGCAAAAATATTTTAAATCAAAAAACATAAAAGAAAATCCGAGAAAACGACCGCTTTCACAAAAAAAAATTATTAACGTTTTAGTCGTTATTGGTACCATAAATAACGCTGTAATAAATAAATCAACACCTACCAGTACATTAAATTCAAAACAGAACACACATAGAGCGAAATACTTATATACTTTACAGTCTATATGGTGGTACCTAAAAAGATATACCTAATCTAATCATTTTCATACATTCTTAGTCAGGTGACGGGGAAGATTCATCATCAGACGCAGGCGCAAGTGATACGGAAGGTGACAACCGAGCGAAACAGGAGCCCATAGACTACGACGACCCAGCAACCATGGCCAACACCAACGGAGCACTACCGCACAACTTCCCCGGACTACTCAACCTACCAGGCGAGTATTCCGCTAACATAACGCACTTATCTCAAATTTGGATGAAATTTAATGAGTGTAAAATACTTTGCAGGATTCCCAGGGCTACCAGGACCGTCGGGCATACCGGATAACTTTGGTGAGTTTCAAGCCCTGCTATTGCACTAATTACTTATTCCATGACTCAAATATGTTACAATTAATTTTCGATCTATAAGTATATTAGATTCGACCAGAAATAATTGAAAAGCAATTAACTAACGACCGTAAGATGTAGAATATTGATTATTATTAATTACGTACATTATTGAGTCATGTTATACACGTTTCCAATAACACTAACAATTAACGAGAATGCATCTTACTTATGGCCCTATTAATGTGTAAAAAACCTTCGATTAAATGCATGCTTCCTCTAAATTCAACTAAATCCTCAGCAGCAATGGAGGTTATCTGAATATTGTCGAGAGTCGTAATGAAAAGGCATTGGCGAGTCGTTTCGCGCGCGCGTAGTGTTAGGCAGTAGGGTAGGGCGAGCGAAATCAGGTCTCGACTGAACGCGAGTCCGTCTGCCCCAACAGCGAGCTGGCCGGGCGGCGGCGCGGGCCCGGGCTCCGGCGACAAGGCCGCGGCGGACGAGCGGCCCTACGGCGGCTTCGCTAACGGTGAGCCGGCCAAGCCCGCGTGCCCCGAGTGCGGCAAGCGCTACAGCAACAATAGCAACCTCAAGCAGCACATCCTCAACGTGCACGCGGCGCGCGACCTCTGCCACTCCTGCCCGGTCTGCGGCAAGGGCTTCAAGACGCGCCAGTACATGCAGATACACATGAACTCCATACACGGCGTCAAGCAGAGGAGGCGCGAGCCCGCCCCTTCCGCCCCGTCCGCCGAGCCCGACCGATACCTACACTCACAGTAGCGCTTAAGGCCTCCGTAGCCTCCGTATGACTAACCGCCGCCTCTGTGTTACAGGGGCGGCTCTCGCGGGCGGGGCGGCCATGGGCTACCGGCCGCAGTGCCCGCTCTGCGGCCGCGTCTACTCCTCCACGTCCAACCTGCGCCAGCATATGCTCAATGTGCACTCGCAGACCGACCGCGACCAGTGGTTTCCTTGCCAGCACTGCGGAAAGAAGTGCAAAACGAAGCACTACCTCATCAACCATCAGCTGCAAGCCCACGGGATCCGCCAACGGCAGAACTCTTAGAGAAGGTGCTTCACCGAGAGCGCGCCGCCGCCCGATTGCCCTGCGCCGCGCCCCTGGTGGTAACCGACGACGACGCTACCGCTACCGCGCCGCGCGACCGCGTTTCGGTATATTTGCGGGACTTGCTGACGTAATACTAAATATATAACGTAATATTTTTAGACCGTTTATTATGACCGTGGTTAGGGCCAATAGACGCGAGTCGTCGGATTTGCCAACCGCTCTCACATTGAGTAATATGATGCTGTCGGCATTGCAGATGCCGCGGCTCGGGGCGCGTTGGCAAAGCCGACGATAAGCGATTTCGTCGAGGGGGAGGAGCGAGGAAGCGAGTTGCTTAAGTACCTGGAGGGGAGCGAAACGGCCGGCAACTCAGCGTTTCGAAGCGAACGTCTTCAGTGTCCATTGTGTTTTGTAAGTTTGGAATCCCTGGCGCTTGCGCGAAGACATTTGGAGGCGCACTATCCTAGAGACAGCCCGGTGTGTCCGGTAGCCTCCTGCGCGAGATACTTCGCACATCCTAACTCGGTTCGAAACCATATGCGGATCAAACACCGACGCCAGTGGGAACGTATGAAAACTTTGAAATGGAGTTGTGGTTGGGCAACTTAGTAACAGTGCACATGTCAAAAAGTCATTTTGATTAATAAAATTCGCTATAAACGGCTGTGATTCGGAACTACGAGTGGGAAATGTAACTAAACCCAGAGAACTCTGATCTCTTCAATGCATTTTCATATTCCGCAGTAATGTTCGTACATAACGATATGTATAAATGGTAGGATAAATTGACTGAAAATTATTTTTGTAGTAGTATAGACTGATATTGTTTAAGTCAACTTGGAATTCACTGTGGTTAACTATACAAGTCGGTACTTAATCATGTCAGAAAATATGAGAATAATACCCATCGCAAACTATATTTTTGTAGATGGATCACTGGACGATTAAAGTCGATAGAATTTTATTATTTTCACCGTCTTAAAACACACGCCTCACGCTTTTTACTTGAGATGTTTAAATATACCTTATATTTTCTACCAAACGTACTGTAAATTAAACAAAAAAGGTCTTAAAAATTAAAAGTTATCAAGTAAACTAAATTTTCTATTAATTTATATCATTTAATGATTGGATGTGTTGTTTCATAATATTACTTAAATCTTTCTTGATATTATACATCTCGTGCATGGCATTGTACTTTTAACTGCAGAGAAACCCAAGTTCTAGTCTTGTAAAGCGCATTATGACTTGTGATGATTGGTGCCATTGATAGATTACGAAATGCAACTAAGTGAGTTGACCATTCTTCCTTTCCGAATGTGTCTGTAACTTCCATTGTTGCTGCAATGTCTTGTGTATTTTTTGTATCTTTGTAGATATCAAGATATCCTGTTATGACTTACTGTAATATTTTAGAATCTATTTTATTCGGTGCTGAGTCGAATCGAAGAAATGCGATGTACAATTTTGGTATCACAATTTTAACGAAACATACGTTCTGCAATATAAAATAAATCAAAATTGAATGTTGTTGCTGCTCTACGCTAATGTGAACTGACCCTTAATCTTTGTAAAGTGTATATATATTAATTTATTAACATTTTTTATTTATATTTAAATATTAATAGATTATAAATTTGAATATAAAATATTTCTTTAGGCCGTTACATTTTACAAAAGTAAAAGGATTTATGAATTTAATTGTTTGAAGCCATCATCATAGCAATATTGTATAAGTATTACGTAAGTACTATTCAGGATATCTTAAATTGTTTTGGTTTACAATATTTCTTCACAGTGCATAGTATGTCGGTCAATTTTCTATATCACTAACGTGTGTGTGTAATTTAAGTGTTTTACTTGATGCTAGTCAGGATTTTAAACCATTTACGTCAGAGATATGGTCATTGATAATTTTTTTTTCTAAATTTAACCACTTATACTTAAAGGTTGAATTATAAAACTTTATCTGAATCATTAACTGTTTGAACAAAGCGTTAGACGCCACTAATAATCGTATTATCGATGGAATAAAAAAAGCATATAATATGAGAGAAATTAAATTTAATCTGATTTAGTGATCTAGTAACAATCATAGAAATTAGAGCCATCATACTATGTACTGCATTCTCCTACGCTATATTTTCGACCATAGATTATGACAATACGAAATAGATTGTAATGAAATCGAATGCCTTCTAACGCAATAGGTAAGCATACGTTCACATTTAATAGGGTTTATTTTTTAAATTTATTTGGAGCCCTGTAGGCCAAGTGCACAATCTAAAACATATCTAGTCATAGAACGAGAACATGGAGGATTTATTTAACTGTAAATAAGGTGCATTTTCCCTTCGCATATATTTTATAATCGTAAGAGGAAAAAACACCAAACGACATATTATATATTTTTACATTAACAACAATACAATGCATTGCAAAATAGGTTTAATGGATATTTTTTGCTGAATTTACATGTAGAGTAGGAAGCACCTATAGTGGTTACATATTTTTTTCTTAATAAGTTTAGTTTATATAGATTACTGAATGTCTGTACAGAGATGAAAACGAACTCGTATATTATTTACAATATGTATAATTAGTACGGTGCCACGAGTAACTGAGGAAAAATAAATTTAAACAAATGCATTATTTGATCAGTTAATCACACTTATGCAAAATATAATTATTAAAATATCCTGTTTACAATTATTTAGTTTATTCAATAATTGCAAGAATTCTAAAAGGAAAATCTTCTCAAATGTAATCATATACCTTTAAAGATAAACTGGGCCCTAGAATTTAAATGGGGATTAAAGATTTTTAGAAATTGAGAATATCAAAAGTATTGTTAATGTCCTCATGTTGATACACAATTTTTCGGTCATTTTAGTTCCTGAAATCTACCCAAATTATCTGAATTCACTGGTGCTAACTGTGATTCATATTCCCGATAGTAAATTATATAAATTAAAAAAAATATACAAGTATTAAGATGACTTGATCAAATGAAGTATTTCCATTAGTTACTCAGTAAAAATGCGCCATCACAACAGTGAAAAAATATTTAAACTAGTTATAGGTGGGATCGACTTAGCTGGCAACATTTATCGTTCGTGTATATAAATCGTAGCCTTTGCCTAAAGACTGGTAGAAATGAAATAAATGTTCCAAGCAAGCCACCCTTAACAGATGCAAGGATCTAATCGAACGTAAATACCAAATACCAAAGGAAACCACGTATCGAATGCGTTGAAGCATTATTATTACAGTCACATCATATAATATTAATTAGTAAAACTTAGAAAAAAATTAGTAAAACTGCAACAACGCGCTTCCAATTTAGCTAGCCCTGCAGTAAATATGGGACCATTGGTAACTTATGATAAGCATCCTATAAAAAGAAAAGGAATTATTAAAGTATGATCAAATGGTTTTAGATAATCGGCCCTCTTTCGTAAAAGGCGAAAGATTGACCAAATATATCGCTACCAGGGTCCTGCAACGTCTTTCCTGGGTTTTGTACCACCATCAAACAAACTGCAGCTGCAATAACGCCATTGCTTGTCACTGAGCCATCTGCTTGTTTGTTATCACTTATCACGTGAATTTAATATAAAAAATATCAAAGTATACCTGTATATTATTACACGCCTTAAAAATTAATTGGCTACGTAAAAAGTATACAAATACAGTGAAAAATGACCAGATAAAAATAAGCATTTTTTAAACGACTAGGTTACCGCATACAATATTTGAAATGTAGTAGATTATACGATACATTTTTGCTCAAATCATCAGTGAAAATTTGATTTCACGAATTGACTTAGATTTTTTTCAATAAAACCTATTAGTAAATCATTCTAAAGTTCGTAATTCGTTTGAAATAAAGCTCCTTTAGCCAGCAGTTGATCAGTCAAATAGAAAAATAAATACTGTCTTAGTGTACCCCATAACCTCATAGTGGTTTTAAGTAAAAGAGCTAAAGTATTCTTATAAGACCCACAAACAAATAAGTACAAACAAACAAATGAAGTTGCATATGAGCCTTCTAATTTATTACAGAGAGAATACTGAGCTTAGCTTTGTACTTTCTCTTGACAAATATTTAGATTTTAATATCCCACAATTTTAAGAAGTTAAGATTCATTCGAATTTAAAATCAATTACGTTTCGAATCTTCTAGTTTTCACACAAAGTTTTAATTACTCGTACAATCAATTTGGAAGCAATTATTGAATTCTAATTAACGAAACGAAATAGGTTTTGCATATTTAACGAGTACAATTATTTAGTCAGAAAAAATAACAACGCTTCTATTATTATTCTAATATTAAGTTATACATTGATAAATACATGTACAACGCGATGTTTTACGACAGCTGTAGAAATTAACAGGAATCCTTGGTTAGCAGAAGCGTTTAGGAGATGAAGTGCCAGCTATCCCATGTGTGCACAATACATGACAACAACATGGCTGAGAATAATCTTACGATTTCAGTACTTTTCACTAGGTACCAAGTATTTTTCTTATTAAGTTATAGAGTTTACTCCCTCGCATTTAGATGGTATTTATGAAACTTTCAATATATGGAGACACGTTCTTAAAAATCATTTTTCTCGCTTCAATTACGTTCGATTAGATCTATGTAACTCAATAAAAATATATGCGATAGGAACATAGAAATGATCTCTGAAAAAAATTGTTATTGGTAAAATTTAGTAAGTAGTTAAAAAATTGTTCCTGACGCCTGAGAGGCAATGTCGTATATCTTTATAATATATTCCTAAGCGTTCAACAATGTAAATTAGTCAACATAATAACCAAATGTTCAATGTGAATAACGATCTAGTTGCGATTGTATTAGTGATGCGATATATACGTAATAATTTAATTTTTACCACGGGAAAATGTCTGCTTATAAGAAACAAATAAAACTACGAAGTAGAATTTGTGCGTTTCTTTAATAAAATAATTATTTGTTTTAACATTTCTAATTCATTAGCATTTTTTGTTAATTGCTGTAAAATAAAAACTTTATGAAACTTTCCAAAGTAACCGTAAATATTTTTACTAAGATTCGGTACTCCTCCAGCGCGTCTTAGGGTCAGCTCACACCCTCTAACTTGCGAATCACTGAGCATGTATTTTGTCGCTTTTGTATAATTATTTTCACGTCCTATTCGCGCTTAATCTAGTAGCATGAGCTAAGTGTAGAAGTGCGCTACATACGTTATTCCTCACGGCAGAAAACAAAAATATTATAATTTCCAACCTACGAAAAAACGTACGTGCGTTATTTCGTAGGTTCAACGCGTATATTTTATTTTTTATGTTAGACCACGCGTAACTTTTTATAGAGTAGTCCGATTTTGAAAACTCTTTTATGATAGGGTATACCCCGTGGCTTAATATTATTTTTTAAATCAAACCATAAGGGTACGAAAACAGGATATGATTATTCGTTCACTCACTGATTTCGTCGTTTTAAATTTTTTGTTAAATTATAAAAATATATTATATTATGACGAATTCCGATTTACAAATTTAGTTCTAATTTAATAATTTTAGCTATAATCGTTTTATTCTAAAAAAAATAATAGACCCCGAATTATTTCAATTCATTTTTCAAAGTCACAAATTATTATAAAAAGCAAGAAAAAGTGCTAATGAGTTTTACCTACGCTATTAAAATTAGGCTATTATTATAAATAATGCATTAACCCAAAACACAAAACAGGTAAGGTCAATTAATAATAAATAATTAGTAATTATTGCTTTCGATTTTTGTGTAACTATTAATGTTTACAGGGGGATGTCGGAGAACACAAGATCTGTTGCGGGTGAGAGCCACAGATCCGCGGCCGTGCCCCAAGTGCGGCAAAATATACCGGTCTGCGCATACCCTGCGGACGCATCTCGAGGACAAGCACACCGTGTGTCCAGGATACCGGTAAACTACTTTTTAATCGCATTTATTTCTTACATCATTAATTTAGTTTATCATACAAACTTTCATCCCATATTTCACTCCCTTAGGCAACCCCTATATTTAAAAAAAATATTATGTGTAACTCCAAGTCTTCAGCTGTCTCCATATCAAATTTCATCAAAATCGGTTCAGCGGTTTAGCCGTGAAAGTGTGACAGACAGACAGACTTTCGCATTTAAATATTACTTACCTAGTATGGATTATTTACAAACGGTTTTTTTCTCACGGGAGAAATGTTTGGATATTTGTTATAATTCAATTAACGGCTTATAGTACAGGATCCCTGGAACAAATTTATTTTTGATTAATAACAAGCTGAATTTTTGTGAACAGCTTCGTTTTA
>DWBA01000484.1:0-13276 GCA_018236825.1 Apodemia zela | reverse complement strand
TATCATGGTAGAATATGTTGGTAACTTTTAATTATTTTTTTAATAACTTATAACACCCATATTCTTGCAAATAAATACTTTTCATTTCAATAATTTAATATATTTATATATTGTTTGTGAGTTTATCAATATGTGGATTTTAACGTAAACCAACCAACTTGCACTCAATTCTACATTATAGAGAGTTTATTGTTTTAGAGATTAACGTCATAAAGAGTTTACACTGTTTTTAAATGGCTCTTTATGTTGTGATTTGCAAGTGTGTGTATATTGCTAATTTAGATAATCTGTATGAACAAATTGATTGTTTACAAAAATTGAAGACCACATCACCACAAAAATCATATCTCACAAAATCCCTCTCATATTATAATAAATATGAATGTTCATATTCTTATGTTTACCACTTTGGATTAAATTTAGTATTTGGGTAGCCCATGTCCTAGACTTAAGAAATAAACTGATTATCTAAAAATAATAATAATATATGACAGGACAAATTACACAATCACATCAAAAAAATGTTTGTCCCTGCCAGGAATCGAACCCGGGCCCTATCGATTTGTAGTTAACTTTGCTAACCACTCGACCAACAGGGTGGTTAAACAGATTAACCTTATGTTCATTTTACAATATTATATATATATATATTTTTTTTTGTTACCTCAGTATTTGGTCATTTATGAACCGATTTTGAAAATTCTTTCTTTGTTTGGGAGGGTATACTTCCCGTGTAGTCCCATTTGAATTTAGTGAAGATTTGCGGCAGGGTTCTAGCGATATAGGAAATGAAAAGTCGGTTGTTGCAGTATAAATAATTATTTGTGTAATTTTTTGAGTAATTAATTGTTTGATTAATTAATTTTTTAATTAATAACTATTATTTTGGTTAAAATTTTTTTGATTACTTATCCCTTAATAAATAAAATGGAAAAGTTTTAGTGTATGTTTGTTACTACTTTAAGCAAAAATAGTTTGACGTAATTGGATGGAAATAAATATTATTAGTTTCATTTAATTTCATGAAATTTTGTATACAGGTACTCTATGCTCAGACTAAACACATTGGCTCTCTCATGGGATACATGAAGAAAAATTAAATCACTTACTAAACTGCATGGTGGGCCGTCAGTAATATTTGTAAAGAAATTTTGACTAAATAAAACTGATTTCATGCAATTTTTATTTATGTTTATTTTATTGTTATTAGGATGAGAATGGCGACAACTGCTATAACATTGGAATTAAAGTAAAAGCTACTGATATCCATGACCATAATATTTCAAAGTTCTTGAAATGCTCTGCTACTGTAAATGATTTGGGTCAAAATGGTATTAGTTTTCAAAACAATCAGTATCACTGTGAAGATATTATAGATACACAACAAACTGAAGAAGAAACTTATACTCAGGAAACTGCAAGTGAGCAGCAGAGCACTACTGAAAATATTTTCTATCATGAGCCTGTTCAACTTGATAATGAAGTAGAAGTCAATACTGGGGTAAGTTCTTTAAAAAAACCGGTCAAGTGCGAGGGTTCCGTACAAACTTGTAGGTAACCTTAGCTAATGGCTACACATAATTGTAAAAAGAAATCACAAAATATGCGACATAAACGTTTTTTTATGTGATGTAACTAAAAAATATGGATGGAAAGAGTCAACCATCGCCTATAGACACCAAAGATGTAAATGGTGCGTTGCTATTAATGCCACATGCATAAGTTTACCGGCTACCTAACCCACCAAACCGGAACACGGCAGTGACAAGCACTGGTGCTATTGCGGCAGGAATAGGAAAGGCGGTGGTACCAGACCCGGGCAAGATAATGCTGAACTCTACCACCTAGTAGCCACGATGGTAGTGACTGGAATTAGTCGCCTTTTACGACATGCCTGGCAGAATGGCAGCACCATAATAACAAATGCAGAAAATGATTTCTAATAAAGAAGAAGAAGAAGTTCATTCACCTCTTGTTATGAATTTGATTAATGTGTGCGAATTTCACAAGTCACATAAGTAATTTTATTTTTGTTGTTTGTAAATAGCATACGTATCACACGCCAATTACCGCTTTGACGTCAGCAGTGGACGATTTTATGCATAATGGCATAAAACCATTATGTAACATTCTTAAAAAGAAAAAAAATAGTGCCTTTAATCTAGTTGTTTTTTGGCTTAATATCTTTGGTTAGGCATACTAAACATTGTGTAAAAATTTGATCACCTATTTTAGAAAGATCTTATATATATACAATCCGTGCGCATTAACATGACACTTGGCTCAGTACTCGATTACCGTTGTACATGTATTTGCGCTTTAAAATTGAAAATAATCGTTTTTGCATACTCTACTTTGCACAAGTGTAATTTGAGTCAGGTGTCATGTTAACTCGCGCGAGTTGCAATTTTCTTCTAGGAGTTGGTACAATATTTAAATTTTAAATATAAAAAAAATGTGGTTAAATAAATTTTAGATTACTTCAGGAGAACAATTCGTGGCTGTACCTCGACGTCATTCTGGTGCTAGTTGTATAGGTTGCTCTAGCCATGTAAATCCTCAGGCAGCTGGAGTCAGTGAGTTAGCTGCACTTGGTATAAAACACCTGGATAGACATGATCCCCAAGCTAAACACACCCTTAATTCTGTTCTTGATGTGGAAAGACAAGTTCAGGTAAGACAAGTTAACTTAGAATATAAAGAAAACAATTTAATTGCCAAAATTGTAACAAATTAACTTCTATTCTTTATCTCTAGACCGAAGTATAGCATTTTTAAGCTTACTATGGATAAGTTACCTTGTGTTGATACTTTTAAAGAATATCCAAACTAATATTCTGGCAGGCAGGTCGTAAAAGGCTACATGTGTCACTACTATCGTGGCTACTAGGTGGTAGAGTTCCACTATGTCTCGCTCGAGTATATGGTATCACCATCTTACCTATTCCTGCCGCAATAGCGTCAATGCTTGTCACTGCTGTACCATTTACATCTTTGGTGTCCTATAGGCAATGGTTCTTTTTCCATCAGGAGGGCCATCTGCTTGTACAAAGAGTATGTGTTTTGTTGAAATTTGAAGGGTTTGACATAGCCGGTGAACCTGCCGCTGTAACACTTCATTTTTGCCACCCGATTATCAACCAATGTTGTGTTAATTTTGGCGTTGGCCATGTTATTGTTTTGTCTCCACTCGGGGGTATCCCTATTATCTTCTTGTTTGATACCTCATGCTATGAATAAGTGTTCCTATTTCTGATGTTTAGTCATTTTTAGGTAGTAAATGGTGTGAAGTACATTTTAACTCTCAATGTGGACTATAACACTTGCGCTGAAGTTCAAGATGAGTCTTGTATATTTACAAAAACGTGCAAAATATCAATTTTAGAAAAAAGCTGGATTAAACTGTCTGATGGTTCAAAATATAGGGGCATTGTATCTAATAATTGTACTCAGGAGTGGTTATTTGGAGATAATGGAGAAGTAATTAATGATGATAAGCAAGATAATACTAATGATAACATATTTTCATCTTTTGAGGAGATTATAACAACACCAAATACTGTCACAATTGCTAATACGGATTCAGCGGATGACAATATTAAGGTTATACATCATACCGATATTGAAATACAACCTCAACAAGAAAAACACCTTTCAGATGATGATATTAAAAATATAGAGAGTCAAATTATATCAAAAGATAAGCAATTTAGTCTTAGTGAATTAGATGAAACAGAAAAATCGGCACCTGCAAAAGAAAATAGAAATCCCCAATACATTTCTAATACTGAATCAAAAAGATATTTTAAGGACAACTCTGTACAAACAAAATTAACTGATTTTAGTGAAAAGGCCAACTACTTAAATAGTGACAGGAAAAAGGCTGTTGACGATTTGATAAACTTTTTTGAATCAGGTCTTTATAAAAATTCGGAAGAATTGAATGGAGCCAGAGTAAAAAGAAGTTATGACCATGATCTAAAAATAATGTCAATTGCAGATAAAATTAACAGCATTAAAAGAAATCTGAAAAATGCACAATATCTATATAAATTGGCCCAGGTTATGGTTGATTACTTAAATGAGATGGATTTGGAAATTAAATCTCGTATTCTTCAAGATGTAATTACTGCAGAGGAAGAGTCTGAAAATGAACAAAATTTTTTTTATATACAAGCACGTGTTATGATTCCTTGTGAAAACTTAGAATGTCAAAAAGACGTGTTGAAAATCTGTAATGGAATAATTGAAAACACAAATTATGAAAAACCACAAATACTAAGCGCTTTCTGCTATAATGAACAAGTAAAAAGGAAACATACTGTTGAGGCTGAAATAGTTCCTGTAAGTGATCCTATTCTTCAAAAGTTGGCTAAAGAAGCTTTAAAAAAAATTGAATCTCAAAGCAATGATACAAATGCCCTGAGAATTCAAGAAATAATAGAGGCATCCACTCAAAAAGGAGAAGGCACACTTACAAAATTCAGTGTTATTCTTGCTTACACTGACTGTGAGAAAAATGTTCCATATGTAAAAAGGATTAATTGTACTGTAATAGAAAGCAAAGAAACAAATGTTTGCGAAATATTTGTATCAGAAAGATATTGGGTTAGTGAAAAAAATATAACCTATACTTGCAATGCTAAACCTATTGATGAAACATTTTCTGACACTAAACACATTGACTCAAGAAAGAATGTTATAAATGATTTAAAGCTTGCAGAAATGATGCAAGAGACTTTACAACATTTAGAATACGATTCTAATAGAAATAATAAACAAAAACTCGTAGATATTAAGTCTGTAACTACCCAAATTATAGCAGGATTATTGACAGAAATTAAATTTGTGGTAGGTTACACAACATGTCCAAATAATATGGAAATCGATATATCAACGTGTGATCTTATAAAAGATGAACCTCTGCGTAACTGTCAATCACTTATATGGGAGAGACCATGGATAGAAGATGGAAAACAAATAAATGTCACTTGTGACGGTGAAACGAATATCCAGATTTCTAGTGTTCGACATAAGAGATCATCAGATTTGAACTTTGTTGGTGGACAACAAATAAAAAATCCAAATGACCCTGAATACAAAGCATTGGCAATAGAGGCGTTACAAAATTACCTACAATTGGAAAAGATTAATGAATTATATGAAGTATCTTCCGTTGATAAAGTAACAGTGCAAGTAGTTTCTGGAAAGTTAACAAATATAGATTTTCAAATACGTAATATTCATCAACCTCTATCTTTACAATTGAAATGCCATTCTAAAATATGGGAGAGGCCTTGGCTAGGTAAGAAAGAAATTGATGTGCACTGTGATGAAAGTGGGGGTAGCTATCCAGGCAAAAAAGGAATGCTTGGAGGTATAGCAGAAAAAGATCCCAATGACCCTCGTTACTTGCTTTTGGCACAGCAAGCACTTGATCAATATCTTAAGACATCTGGAGATACGAGACCTCACATTATTCTTGAAATACTAAAAGTTAGTAAGCAAGTTGTAGCCGGAACATTAACAATGATAGATTTTGTAGCAAGGTCAAGCAATTCAGATGAAAGTATAATTTGTCATTCCAAAATATGGGACAGACCTTGGCTCGGTAAGAAGGAAATTAATGTGAACTGTGACGAAAATGGGGGTAACTACCGCGGCAAAAGAGACTTGCCTGGAGGAATTGCAAAAAAAGACCCCAAAGATACTCGTTACTTGCCTTTGGCACAGGAGTCACTTGGTCCATATCTAAAGACATCTGGAAATACGAGACCTCACGTTATAAGTGTTCACAAAAAGTTAGATAGCACTAAAGCAGGGAGTGTTACAACGGTGAAAAAACCATTAAAAGGAGCATTAGTTAAGGAGGATCCCGATAATCCAAAATACATGTTATTAGCTGATGAAGCTTTACAAATATATCAGCGATTCGAAAAAAATATAGAAAAGCAAAGAGTTTCTGAAATAAGACAAGTTTATACAAAAGTAGTTTCTGGTACAATTTACAGCATTGACTTTGTAACTTCATTGCATAATTGTACCAATAGTACAAGCAGTAAATGTGAACCTTTTCTGTTTTGTACTTCAAAAATATGGGAACGCGCTTGGATGAGACGCAAAGAAATTAGTGTAGAATGTGATAAAATGTTGAATGAAAATAGTGAAGATAATATTGAGGATAGCAATGAGAGCAATTCAAACCACGAAAGTGTTACTGATGACATTGAAAACCAAACTTCAAATGTGAGTAATATAAGATTCAAAAGACAAGTGCCTGAAGACGATTACGTGGATGAAGACACACGATATTATTATGCAGACCGAGCAATAAATTATTTGAACAACAAAGAGAACACAAATAATTTGCAAAAACTTATTAGCATTCATGCTTTTCAAGCTAGTACTAACATGGGTATAAATATGGTCCGTATGTACATTGAAACTGCATACACGTATTGTTTACGCCGTCAAAATGAGGCAGACTTGAATGATTGCGAAGAGTTGTCTGGTATGTATCACAAGTTGTGCTATGTAAGACTATGGCCCTCTCCCGATGATGAATTAGTTGTACAAAGTATAGTTGTGGTTTGTGACGATGAACGCGAATTTCAAAGTATTACAGGTATTTCTGTAATTGATTTAATAAAGGCTTCTATAAAAGAACTAGAATCATCTCCAAAGCGAACGTATAAGTTAATTCACCAAGGAGAACCCTACGTTATTCCTTCTTTGGATTCCAATGTTCCTATTAAAGTGAGTTTTATAGTTGGCACGACTAATTGTACTAAGGATGTTGATATAGATTTAATTGAAAATCGATACTCTTGCTATCTAAATCCATCAATAGTGTCAAAAGCTTGTTCTTCTTTCATATGGATGAGTCCAAATAGCAGAAAGATAAAAAAAATAAAAGCTAAATGTGGTCCTCCGAATTTAGCTAGAAGAAAGCGTTCTATATCATTAGATTCCAAAAATGCGTCATCTGACGATATCGAGATTCAAAGTCTAGTTAAGGCATCAATAGAAAAATTGGAGATGGCATCTTTGCATAAATATAAGCAACGTGTGCTTCAAATAAATAGTTACGATACAAAAATTAAAAGTGCTAAAGTTACTACTATTGATTTTGACGTAGGATTTACCTCCTGTTTAAAATATGAGTGGGTTGATAACATAACGAAATGTGAGTTTCTGGAACATTTACCAAGAAGGCACTGTATAGCTCAAGTATCTGAACGGCTATGGATTGATAATGGGAAAGATATTGACGTGAACTGTGAGGATGATGAAACTCCTTTAGAAGCGCATATTGAATTCGAAAGCGCTAACAATGCTATGGAGTTAGCTAAAGAAGCTCTTAAATATATTGAAGCTAAATATCCTCATCCGAGAAGACAAAAAGTTGTTAGATTATTTTCTTTAGAAAAACAGGAAGTTGCTGGTGTCCATTATAGAATGAAAATGGAAGTTGGTTTTACCGATTGTCCAGCTTTAAGTATTAGTGACGATTGTAAACTTGTTAAAGATATGGGCGTTAACAGATTTTGTCGAGTTAACATATGGTTAAGACCATGGACCGGACATCCACCAATATATCGCGTTACATGTGACTACCAAACCGGTGCCACATCAGAAATGTTCTATGATATTCAAGCCCAACATTTATTTTATAACTTCATAACGACCTACAAGCCAGAATATATAGATGATCACAAAGAAATGCTGAGGAGGTTTAAAATATTTAAAGATAATGTGAGAAAAATACACGAACTTAATATACACGAGCAAGGATCAGCTAGATATGCAGTAACAAGATTTACAGATTTAACTTACGAAGAATTTAGCCAGCGATTCTTAGGACTCAAGACTAGTCTTAAGAATGAAAATCAAATACCGATGAGAAAGGCTGATATCCCACAAGTACATCTCCCAGATTCATTTGACTGGAGGGAATATGATGCTGTCACTGAAGTCAAAGACCAAGGATCTTGCGGAAGCTGTTGGGCTTTCAGTGTTACAGGTAAAGTATTACGTACATTAAATTTATTTTTTATGTTACTCTTATTGATCCGGGACTCTTTGGAAGAAAAGCCATCTGCCCTTCTGTCATTCTGGCCAAGCGTGTAACTGTTATTGTCACTTCTAGGTGGTAGAGTTCTGCCACGTATCGCTCGTACTTGGTACCTCCATGTTAACTATTCTTGCTATAATAGCATCAGTGCTTATCACTTTCTTTCCGGCTTGTAGGTTTAATAAGCCAGTAAACTTAAGTATATGTAAGTTCATCTTCTCCACATAGATGACATCTCTAACGTTGTTAACATTTTTGGTATCTACAGGCCATGGTTTTTCTTTCCATCAGGAGAGCCATCTGTTTGTTTGCTATCCTGTTATATAAAAAATTAATTGGTGTGTGTTGATCAGATATAAGTGAAAACTTCATTAAAGCCAATATAGCAGGGACGCGTTGACTATGTCCGACTCGACTCAACCCGACTTTACCCGAACAAGCGTTACATAGCCGAACGTGATGGCTCAGTCACATTCAATACCCAAAAAATTAAGTAGAGAGCGCGCCTTTTGAAGTTTTCATTTTAAAAATTGTATTTATCAAACAGTGCAAATTATGACCATACAAAATATGGTAACATAAAAGATATAATCGTCTTCAAATATTCTTAAACATTGAATAACATCTTTTCCAAGCCAATAATCCAATAATCTGCCTATAACATGTTGCATTACATGGAGAGTGTTCCGACGAAATGTTCGGATTAATCCCCTCTTCACCAAGATGTCTGGAAATCCACAACCGTGCTATTCTCTAGGCACTTTTTACCTCGCACTACTCCTCTGGATTTAATTACCAGTGGGGTTATTTCCGAACGTATACTAAGCTTTAAGAAAAGAGCTTAATCATTCTTAAAAGGCCGGCAACGCAGCTTCAAGACGTCCGGTGTTGCGGCTCTCCATGGGCGGTGGTGATCACTTATCATCAGGTGAGCCGGCTGCTCGTTTACCCCTTTTTTTCTATACGAATAGCCGAGTATCATTAACATAGTTTTGTGTCCTATAGGAAATGCTATCTCTTTCCATTAAGAGATCAATATTATGCTTGTTTGTTATGCTATGCAGCTATGTTCTAAAAGATACTTCTCATATATGTATGATATACTGAGTATGTTTATATACTGAGTTTACAAGAAACATATGATTTACAGGTAACATTGAGGGTCTGTGGAAAATACAATCAGGTCAATTGCTCTCTCTGTCTGAGCAGGAGCTCGTGGATTGTGACAAACTCGACGAAGGATGCAACGGAGGCCTTCCTGATAACGCCTATCGGTGAGTTATTTCTTAAATATTTAATCTAAATTAAAATTATGACGACATATTTTTTGATGTGAATAGGTCTTTAAATTTGCTTCCATAGTGTGAGGCACTTCAAAAAGTCTGATAATAATAACAATAAATTCGACCACATTGTATGGACTGCTCGGCTCCATGTGACCATTAACTCAGTTGTTTATTGGCTGGTATTTCACATGCTTGATATCAGGGATGTAACGGATGTGATGATATCGGAACCGGAATCGGAGGTTTTAGATTTGATATATCGGAATCGGAACCGGAATCGGAATCAGAGGCGGATGCTGAAGAAGAGAATGTGTGAGAAAGTAAGGTTAATTAATGGAATAAAATAAAACATTCATTGCTAATCAGTCTTTTTAATATCAATAATATAACTAAAATAAAAACTACAGAACGCCTGGCGAGGCGTTGAAAAAAAACAATCATTATTAATATAATAATAATTATGCATTGTACTTGTAAGTATGCTGGTAACTTGATAACATTTCAATTAAATTATTCCATTAAAAATTTGTTTTTGGGTGTAAAACACAATCATGATAAAAAAAATTATTCAACATAAAACTATCAAAAGTTTTATGTTAAAGAAATATAGAATACCTAGTAAAATAACATCAAAATTCTGTACCTATTTAATTAGTCCAAAAGTAGTAAACGACCTCGGATTACCTCTGATTGAAAAGTTTTGGAACAGGAATCGGAATCGGAGGTTGAAAAACAATCGGAAGTTCCGACTTATCGGAATCGGATCTCCGTAACATCCCTACTTGATATGTAAACAAAATTATTTATAATAAAAAAAATCATACAAAGCATGGTAAAAGTTAAAATATTGACATTAATTACTATGTTTTTATTTTTTAATTAAGTTAAAATTCCAGTTCTTAAAATAGCACCATTAATTTTTGCAAATAAAATAATGTTTTTTGTAAAAAAGGTTTTTAAAAACTGCATGGTCATCTCAAAGTCTGTGGACAATACACTTTCATATGAAAAGCATTTTCATACATCGCATATGCTACCTCTCTTCATTTAATTTTTGATATGTCACACTATGAAATCGCATATTCGGAATTTCCAAAAATGTAATAACTGAATCCGGTCTCTATTACAAATCCAAATTATGAAGTGATTATAATTCATATTTCATTTTTAATAGCATATAGTATGAAGTGATTATAATTCACACTTCATTTTAATAGCATACAGTATGAAGTGATTATAATTCATACTTCATTTTTAATAGCATACGGAACATGAGACGCAATAGTGTGATTTTATGACTAAAAGTGAAAAATCATTGCCAGTGAAATATTACATGTGAAATCATTGTGATTTTTTGTATAATTTCATCTTATGAAAATAATTTAAAAGTAGCAATCATTTTCATGCTTAGTAATCTAGGAGAAATCTAACTGTTATACGCAGACCATGTTGTGCATATGGCTCTACTCCATTTAAACTACAAACATAGATTACTGTGAAAGATGCGACTGTCTCCCTAAAGTTCCCTAAGCACAGGGTGAGTGCTATAACATAAAAATAATTATAGTCTGAGGTCCCGCTGCAAAATCATTTTAACCTCCAAAAAAACCGAGGAGCCTCATAATTCGGCACTTATATTTTATTGTTTATGTTAGACTTACTTTTTACAGAGTAGTCTAATTTTGATAATTATTTTTTTATTACATAGGATAATCCGAGGGTAATTAAAAAAAAACAACCAAAAGGATACGAAACCGGGGTGTGATTGAGTATTCACTCACTAATTTCATATGTTTACTTTTTTTGTTAAAAATATATTAAGTATATCTATAATATAAAAATGAATCTCTGAATCTGTTGCTAAACGCAAATCTCGAGAGTAGTTAAACCGATTTCGCTAATTCTTTTTATAATATTGCTTGTACGAGCATGCAGGTTCTTACGGAAAGAAAAATTTAAAAAATTGCCCAAAAGAGTCTAAAAACAACACTTTTCTATATTTCCATACGAAAGATTCGTAATAATACCTACTTAAAAGTCAATTTCAACTTTAATACCATACTATAAAGTTTAAGTGTTACCTAGTGGAGGGGTTCCGGGAAAGCAAAACAATTGAGTGACGTTAGTATCGTATAAATATAAAATCAATATTTGTCAATATTAGGCGGTACGAAGTTCGCCGGGTCGGCTAATTTTATAATATAAATGCTAAATATCATTTTACTTTTTTTAAGAACAGCTTGTTAAATACAAATTCTTGCACTAGCGTTACTTTGCGAAAAGCTATAACTTAAGGAATGAATTAAGGTAATTTAATTTGCATACTTTCCACAAACTTAAATGTAACTTCTATTATTCCATTTGAACAAGTGGAACAAACGTTTCTGTAAATGAAAATGGCGCCGCCAACTGTTCATTTCTACCTTTTATTGAGTGTAGTACTGTTTGCTTCTCCTGAGGATGTATCGTTTACGAAGTGAAACGCGCGTTGAATAGGTACGTATATTGTGTAGTGTTTGCACTACTAATGCGGTGGAAAATGTGAAGTATGAAGTAGGATAACTGTGACGCTGGGGACTTTAATTTCCAAGCCACTGGTGAGACTGTTCTATTAATTGGACAGTGGTATACACAACTCATATGCAAAGGTCAATGGAGAGCTGCATTTTTTTTCCATATCGTAAGATGGGTTTCCTAAAGGAAAGAGTGAACCATCTCGTATAGACACCAAAGATGTTAATGGTACGTTGAAATCTTGTGGCGAGTCTTAATGCCACATGATGCACATGTTTACCGGCTACCTCACCCTCCAAACCGGAACACGACAGTGACAAACACTGACGCTACTTCTTTACGGACGGATAGTATTTTTAAGATTTTTATATCTATATTGTGGACCAATTTCTTTCTTTTTTTTCAAATTCATTTACTTTTGAAATGAAATGAAATGAAAAATATTTATTTGCAAGAA
Source organism: Apodemia zela (assembly GCA_018236825.1). Taxonomy (NCBI): domain Eukaryota; kingdom Metazoa; phylum Arthropoda; class Insecta; order Lepidoptera; family Riodinidae; genus Apodemia; species Apodemia zela. Next base: position 945 of record DWBA01000484.1, on the reverse strand, counting down.
TATGGGTGTTTAAGTTATTAAAAAATAATTAAAAGTTACCAACATATTCTGCCATAACAGACTTTTTTGACATAACTGGATTTGAACCAGTTTAAAAGAATGTTTAAAAAAAATTAAATCCAGTCTTGTCAGTTTTTTGTTTAAAAAAAATTTTTTTTTTAAATATGGTTGTTATTTGATGGCACCTTACAAAATGGATTGTTTGTGAGCATTTCTGGCTTTTATGGTGGTGGGTGGGTTTTTTCAAAACAATCTTTCACCTATTTATTGTTTATGGGACATCCTCGTACAGGTGTATTAGGTATTTACTTAAAAGGATATTCCAAAAAATTGCAAAATTAATGTAACACTTTTAAAGACAATAAAATATTTTTAATTTTTTTAATCATCCTGGGGTCCCGGGTCGAGTTATTAAAGGGAAAAAGGAAAAATTAAAAAAAAAACACCGTCCGTCTTATCACCAGGCTTTATCTCATAAACCGTGATAGCTAGAAAGCTGAAATTTTCACAAATTATGTATTTCCGTTGTGAAAATCCCGTGTAAATATAAAAAAATGAAAATATTAAACAATTTATTTTATAGATGGTGTGTGTGCGTGCGCGAGTCCCTTCGTGCGCGAGTCCGAGTCGCACTTTGTCGGATTTTTAAATTTTTTTAATCTCTTTTGAATCCGTCCCTGTACTGTTCGAGTTGAAGTACAACTCGCGCGAGTTAACATGACACCTGACTCAATTAACACTCGTGCAAAGTAGTGTGCAAAAACGCTTATTTTCAATTTTAAAGCGCAAATACACGTACAACGGTGACAGAGATATCGCTAAACCACGGCGACGCCGGGCCACCGCGCGGGGTAGTGAGGGAAGTATCGAGTACCGAGCCAGGTGTCATGTTAACGCGCGCGAGTTGTTTAATGTATATATTCTATTCGGTGTGCGGCGGCTGCC
>DWBA01000483.1:0-13278 GCA_018236825.1 Apodemia zela | reverse complement strand
CAAATAATCCTTTACAGGCACTTTTGACGAGTCGACATTGTTTTTAAAAACTACTACCGGATCGGAACGCGGCCATAACGTGTCGTGAAATAAAAGTACAAGTTCATTATTCAGTGGTTTAACTTATTATAATGGAATTTCACCAATTGCCGACGATTGTAAGTGTAGAATATATTTTATTAAATATATTTGAGTAACACCCATATCAACCCAGTAATCACGATGGTAGTGACACGTATAGCTAATCGTTTGCTTTTTAAAAATTTCCTGGCAGAATGGCAGATGGTTTATTCTTCAAATTGGGGCCCGGACTAACAAGCAATTGTAGAAAGCGTTTGATATAATTGTGCGAACGAAACTTTGGGACACTTTACCTAGTTACGGGAGATATGGGCCTATACTGCACGCTGTACAATCCATATGTTGGGCTTGCAAAGCATGTGTACGGGTGGACGATAATATATTGCCTTAGTTCGATGTCAATATTGGTGTCAAGCAGGGTTAAGTGTATTCAGCTCGCCTGTTTATCCTTTATCTGGATATGTCTCCAAAGATTAAGGTCGTTGAATATGAAAACACGCATGGGTAATCTAGTGGCAAATTGCCTGCTCTATGCAGATGCTGCTGTATATTTAGACTCCACTGCATCTGAGCTACAAATGCTCATTACAATAATTAATGATTATTGTCAAAATATGGCTTTACACTTGAATGCGAAGAAAATTAAGGTACTAGTTTTTGAAATGAAAGTTACCAGAACGGGTAAGTTAGGGTGCCCCTTTTGTCTTGTATAATTATGTGCTTATACCAACGTTATTGTGTGGAAGGGAGAGTATCACAAAGGACATACAAATAGAATCAACGCAGTCTAGATGAAATTGCTACGAAAAATATACGGCAAAACACACCAGGTCCGTAATACTGAAGGGAGAGAATTTGGGCCTGGAATAAAGAGTCAGTTTAAATGTCATGTTTCGAATATGTAGAACGAATGGCAGATGGAACAAATCATAAGTACAATGCGAATGTGGAAGGATATAGGTACCGGGGAAGACCAAGACTTATATATCATTATTAGATTGATCTGGTGCTGTCGGAAGGACTTCGTAACCGGCGTGTTTGTATGAAAAGAGTATGTGGTGGAAGCAAGACAAATTTGCAAGGATCGTAAGATATGGCACTCGGTTCTCTGTGCCTACGCCGAAAAGGATCTGGCGTAAAAATGTGTGTGTAAAAAAAATTTTCACTGTGGTGTTCTGCTGTGTGGAGGCTTAGGTGGCCGTGAAATTTATTCATGTGCTATTATATTGGATAACAATAAACCAGTAACATCTTTATTGTCCATCGAGAATAGTTTTTCTTTTTCCATCAGGAGAACCGTCTGCTTGTTCGCTATTCAGTATTCTAAAATTTAAAAAACGTCAGATTAACATTTATAATCTGCGTCTTAAATTTAACGTTCGTTTTCTTTTATAATCTTTTTATATCTAATATAAAAGTTTTTTGTTACAAACAAATACACAATAACGCTATATTAATTTGATTTTAGTACTAACGCTATTTACTAATAGATTTGTACCAGTATTGTACAGTAGCTACATAGTGAGCTTTTAAATTTATTTAATTTTAATAGATATTTTGTATTTTTCTTCCTTACCCGTGGTCCCGTGATGTCACCAGGTGCCATCTGAACGCGATAGAGAATGTCCACGGTTAAGACTCTGCGAGCGTTGAGTGCCGTGTCTGTAATGATGTTTCACGCCTCCATGCTGTAATCAGACTTCATTTTTAAAATGTGACTAATATATTATAGCAGTCATAATCAATTAATTCTTTTTGTGTGATGATAGCATTATCATGCCATCACGCTCAAGTAATTTACATTCACCACAAACTATACTGAATCTTATATCATCTTACCTGCATTTATTTATTTAATTAATTTTTCTATGAAAAATCGGTAATGTTAAAATAGTTTTATAATAATGTTAATAATTTAAATTCTACAAATTGATTAATATATTCGACTGAGTCGACTTTCGAGAATATTTTTTTTAATTAAATGTATTATGTAGTGTTACAAAATATCCAGTTGCAAAACACATTAAATTTGTTGAATTTTTGCAACACAAAACCTTTTTGAATTTATTGCAATGGCTATTGACTATTTACTTTTCATCAGTCTTTACATTAACTACTTACTTTTAAATTGTCTTTTAACATACTGTTAGTAAAATACATTTTTGTAAAATAAATTTAAATACTATACTTACGTCTACTTATTAAGACTTATATGCATATTTTAAGACTTATATGCAAAATTGCTTGTGTGACTAGCACATTAGCCAATATAAATTTAAATAACAAATAACAAACTGCCTTTTAACCTTGGTTAAGATTTAAGCCAAGTAAGTTGTGTAATGATTCGTTGATAAGCACACATATCAGTTATAATTATCAGGTAAACAACTTCGTTGTTATTAGCCGACCCGATGTTCGAATGATTTGCGAATTGCGTTTCCTATAAATTGGTAGGTACATATTATAAATGGTTCGAGAACCAAGTCCCGCAATTTTTTTCGAGCTTTTCCCGGATTGCAGTTTCCAAACCCTATGTACTTTAAATAAAGACTGTATTTTTATGATTTGATTACAAATGTATAGTTTTCAGATTTTTGCCTGCAGGTACTTGTGATAAAACCATATTACTTGCAAAATTTAATAGTTCTAGCTCAATGTAAATTACCCTATAAATTTTGATTCCTTTGAGAGTGTCGTAATATACGTTTTTTGAGGCATAAACGGCTGTACCTTTTTTTACGCTAACTTAGAAGTTCAACTTAATACAACTTCAAACGACTGTAAACTTGAGTATAATATGGTTATTTTAACTCGACACCTCTGCGAGTTCCCGAGATCAAGGGGTTTGACAAACATACGAACAAAAAAGTGATCCTATAAGGCTTCCGTTTTTTCCTAATAAAAATACCGTTTATCAATTATTCGACTACTTTTTTTATAATAGCAAACCCCAAAGATGCCCTTGTTTCTGTTTATACTAAAACTTACCTAAATGTACCTTATTTGCGAAAGTTTCTCTACATATTTTCCGTATAGCTCCCATTTCGGCGGCGTTAATCCTATTTATATGACCTCTCTGACATACCCACCTCTCGCTTCCATACCATAATGTGATAGCAAACAATTTTTATTACAGTCATAATATTTTTACCACATTTGATAATTAATTATTATCAATTATTATCAACGCGGTAGTATTTTATGCACAGAATATCAACACAGTAATATAATTAAGTGTGAAAATGAACATACTAATAATATGTACACGTAATGTAACAATATTTTTACATAGCACTTACAATACTAGCCGCTTGGCCATTTTGCGACCGACTTTCAGACGACAGGACGATTATTTTCTTTAAGAATATATTGGTCCTGAGTCCTGACCTTTGACCAGTCTCTTAACACAAATTTGTTGATGGTCAGATAAAGGATTCAGATGAAATTAAGGACTTAAAAATCAGATAGTGTAGTTATAGTTAAATTAATTGTTACTTGACATATTTAAATGCTTTAGTTGTTATTAAAAGCAAATGCCTATTAGATATAACGTTTTTTAAATGCAGTTGACGAATTTCTTACAATGCATATAGAGAAATAAGTAGATATGGTATACACAATGGTCATCGTACACTATACCAGCATCATAACTTTACAGAATGAGCACGTCACATACGGTGGTCAGGCGCCAGAACGCTAAATGGCACAATACTGTTTGTTATACTGTTCGATGAACATTATACATACTTTTAGGTACAACATTTGTAAATTGATAACATAATATAATTTCATTATCAATAAGTATTTTATGTTCATACTATAATTTAAGTTGCAATACTAATTTAGTTTCTACATTTCCTTGAAAGTGCAAAACATGCTAATAAAAAAATCATCAATGATAATTTGTCGTTGTATATTGTTCTATCTTAAAGTAATTAATTCAAATGGTTAAAATAAAAATATAAATTTAATGTAAATTGAAAAGTACTAGACCAACTTACATTCATATATTGACAGGATTTTTTGTTATTTACAAAACGTTATAAATAGTTTTTCTAAATGGCTTGTGCTGTTTCAGACAAGTTTTTTTTAATTTGTAGCAATTGATGATTTTTTTTTTATTTGCAATACTGTCGTTCAAATGGATATGGTATGTGATGGAATAAATGGGTATAATGTTTTTATTTAATGAAATGCGCATGCGTGAAAAATGTTGTTTTATAAATATTAAAGTTATTTATACGCGTTCGAAATAAAAATAAATAAAACAGAGTTATTTAGGTATGCAATAAATTTTTAATATTGGTCTGAAATATTATGCAGAAATTTCATCATTGAAATTTCTTTTCGATATCATAGGTAGCAAACAAGAAGATGGTTCTCCTGATAGAAAGATATAACCATCGTCTTTAGACACAAAAGATGTCAATCGCGCGTTGCTATCTGCCTTATTCTTGAAAATTTAGATTGGACCATGACAGTGACAAGCACTGACGCTGCTGCCGTTAAAATTATCTACCACAAATAAACATCTTAAATCAATGTTTTATAGTATCTTGACTTACGTAATGAAATATGAATTTATTAGGAATAACGTGTTTATTACAACAAATTATTTTTAATTATTATCAAACTATTTTAAAAGTTTCATAAATTACCACAAAGTCCTTTTAAGTGTTTCATAATATACTAGCCGTGACTTCACAAAATGATTTATTACTTATTTTATGGAAGGAAACCTCAGAAGTGTTTGTCAACGAGGTTAGTCAATACACGCTTATTAACACTAAGCAAACTCAATATCACGTCAGCAGTCGTAACAGAGATAATAAAAAACAAAATGTTAAATGTTTACATTTTCTATTAATGTGTTCTTCGTATAACTGTCGGAATAGTATGTATTTATAAATTAATTTTTAAAATTATTCTTTGAAAGATACTAGCTAGTTGAATATAGCTTTTAGATTACGATCGCTTCCATGTTATATACTCGAAGACCTCGTTAAAATTTGAGCTTAATGATTTCTAGGCAAGCATCTAGCTACAACTATCTTTGTACGAAGAGGAGTTTCTTTTAATCTATAAAGCTCAAATTCTATATTCTATGTTATTTGAACTTTACCTAAAGGGAACTTTTAATTTATTAAAAAAAAACATATCTCGTCAAATCTTAACATTATTTACTATTAGTTTTACACTACATTGCTAGATAATATAGAACATTGCTAGATTTTGTTATTTTCGTAACAAATAACATTAGCTAAGCAGACATACCATTATAATGACTTGTATACTTATGTAAAATAAAAATAAATAAGTTTATATCACACTTTATTTTTAGTATTTTAAACAAAACGTGTGTACATGCATAGGGAACAAATCGCTTGATAGTGCATAAAGTTTATTTGTTTATTTCAATGTATTAATTTCATTTAAAATGTTATTGCCCACAGTAGAATAAATAACACGAAAAACGGGGGATACAAACACTCCAGGTGCAAATTAATTGAAAGGTATTACGAACCTCGAAATTGTTCCAATTTTGCGCAGAAAATTTAGCCGCCTCCACGCTTTCTTTAGCACCCATATTTAAAGAGACCTTATATCACTCAAATGAACTATGACAATTCGGTTTCGATGCGTATGCTTTGAACGGTTCGTGACACTGTGACAATGTGCGCTATGACTGTGCTCACTGTGGCGATTCTGGTTTAACAAGATTTAAATACCTCTTCCGTTCCTTGTTCATTAAGTAAAATTCACTGCTGCAAAACTTTAAACATTCATTTGGCGTGTCGGGCTGATTTAAGACTGCCCTGCCTGCGGATGCTGGAGCGGCGTGTAAACACCGCCAGCTGGGCTCGTGTCACTCGCACCGAGTCGCCGCAGCTCGAACTGCTTGTGCCGCACGCGCGATACCGATCGACCTCTGCACCACAACACCGGCTTATCTACTATTGCTACACTCGGGCTTTTAACTATAACTCAGTAATAACTATAAATTATATAAATTGTAACGGGTAACGATACAGAAAATTTTACTATACGCTTAGGCTATACCGGTAGCTTTGTTAAACGTCAGAGAGGACTGGATGCAAAACGAGCGTGCGTGGCGGCTCTGCCGCGCACGATCGCCGACCACTGCCGCGCACCGTCCGCCCGCCGAAAGCTGAGACGCAGCGACGCCCAAACCTAGCAGAATATATGACGGCCAGCGCCCATCCTTATAAAAAATTTACAAAATCGCAAATATTACGTTAGAATACAAAATTATAAAGACAAAATCCGTCAAAATACTTTACTTGAAAAAATTATGTTAGGCTATAAGTCATACTTTGAACGAAAACTTTATTAATGTATAATAAGAAGATCATCAATGGGCGCTTAGAGGTGCGGGTTGAGAGGGAGAATTGCGCGCGCATTTCGCTCGAGACATTCGATTTTGGTCCATGACTGCTGGGATGCTTACTGTGGCCGAACGACTGATTTAATAGTTCATTGCAGACTATGTCACGACTCAGTATAATTAATATTTTTATAAGTTGTATGAAATATTTATATAGACGAATAAAATACTAATAACTTATGTCTAACAGTAGTTTTCAGATAAACATATATATTATCTATGTGCATTCAATACGGTGATGTACGATATTCTTAAAAATATTATATCTGTATCTCAAAAAGGAAAATACAGAAAATTGTTTAAGAAAAACTATAGAACTGACATGTTCTAATTTCCATTGTCATCCCAATATCTTGCTTAAAAATCCCTGAAAGGATACAGAAACAACTATAAAAAAGTCTTATTATGTTCTTTCACCAACTGGGCGCATTCTGAGAAAGATGCATTTAAATTATTAACTTGGCAGTTAAGATATATAAATTTTTAATATTTAAGCATTTTACAACTTTTTTAAGGAGAAAAGTAGAGTTTTTGTTGGGAACAAAATACAATATAATTTTTGCGGTTGTCTTTGTAAAATGCACCTATGCCGAGTTCCTACAAACAACAATCTGTCATTCGTGGCAATAACCATTAGCAACCAATTTAATAATAACGAGGCGTTTCACAAGTTGTTTGGACATTTGGTAATTTGACATTTCTAGGAACAGTTTTAGCTTACGCTTACTGATATAAAACGATAGTTATAAGATGGTTTGGATAAATAGGCCTTAAAAGATAGGACAGATAATATAGATTTAAGGTAATTCTTGCACAATTTATGTGTTTAAAAAATAATATCAAATTTTAATATTATATATAAGTATTAATTCAGTTATAAAAGTACATTGTAAATGTGTTTTAGCTCATATACAATTAGAAATACGAAAGTATTGATCAATATTATAAATGTGAATTTCATCTTTAACGATGAACTCATTCAACTATTTAAACGTAAGTGTATCTAGCGATCAGTACAATCGATGGATTCGATCACAAATCAAAGAAGAATTTCACCGTTTCAAACCTGTCAACACTAACTTAGTTGGTAGAGTGGCCCCGGCCTGAGGGGAGATCGCAGGTTCGAATTCGAAAAATCGCAGGATCGAATTCAAAAGATCGCAGGTTCGAATAAAGAAAAATTTCGACTTTTACTTTGTTGTTTTTAAAAGTTATTTAAAAGTACATTTCTGACCATAATTTTTGATAGACAGTCCTGTAGAAGTTGTGGACATAGTGGTCTACAACTTCTACATTACTGTCAATCTGAAATGTATAAGACGATCATCAAGGGGTCAAAGTTCACTATATTTGCAGTTGTTCTGTAGTTGTTGTCTAACATTTTTTTGAAACCCATTTATCCTACGAAATACTATCTAAATATCTTTTATCCCAACTACGGAAAAGTATTCGATATATTACCGCATAACTTTTAATCGACTTTTGATCATTCGACAAATGAGATAGGTACATATGTTAGAAGCGATTCGAATTATTTGCTGGTTATAAACTATCAGTATTTTTAATTAACTTATCAAATTTAGCCAAAGACTCAATATTTATAAAAGAAATGCCTATTGTATAGCAATATATACGATAATATTCCTGATAGTCTTAAATCTTTACCTCTTAATTATTGCCGAAAACAGCTATTTGATTTACTACTAGGCAAATCTTACTATTAATGGAATGAATTTTTTGCTGATAAAATGAAAAATAATGCAATAACTATTTATTTGCATAATTACAAAAATATTTTCTTTTCTATAGTTATTATTAAAGTTTATATGTATTTTTAAGTTATGCTTGCTAACAAAATTGTAGTATGTAGATTTATAAAAACATTTTTAAATATTTGCACACTATGTTTGGTTCGTTTGTTTGTTAAATCGCCTTAAAAATTAAATGTAACAAAATTGTTTAATTTGTAAAAACAACTTTGTGATGTGAAATAATATTTGTAAATTTGTATTAAGTACATAAAACAAGCCCGCTTAGTTTCTTCCGCCGGATCTTCTCAGCAAGTGGCCGCGTTTCGATCCAGTAGTAACTTTAAAGAAATTGATCAAAAACATTATTTGATTTTGTAAATAAAAATAATTTAATAAAATACTTTGAAATATTTGCACGCCATATCATGAGAGAATATGTTGGTAACTTTTCATTCATTTTTAATAACTTATAACACCCGTATTGTTGCAAATAAATATTTTTCATTTCATTTTCATTTCATTTAGATAAATCAAAGAGATTTAAATTGCAATATTTGATGCAATAAAGATTTGATTGATTGATTACTTAAGGCTTAGACATTGAAAATTACGTAATGCTAAAATATTTTTGAATATTACTGAATACGTATTAGTTATGTCTCCATTTGTACATAAAAAATCTTCAACACATTATGTCTTAAATGAGACAGCCCTCTGCCACTTCAGCTTACTAATACTTTGGGCTATGTCGATTACTTTGATTCTCCATCGTATCGCCCCTTCACTTCGGGATCCGGTTCTTCACAGAAACTCCGATTATAGCCTTTCCCATAGCTCGCCAAACGATTTAAAGTTGGTGGAGTAAAACGCACTGTCTATGCCGTAGGCGGTGGGGCGCGTTCGTCGAAGACATTTGTCTTTTAAAAGGCTTTAATGAAGTTTCCTGTATGCTACCAAGTCCAGCTGTTCTCTTCTACGTGCCTCCTTTTCAAAGTTGTTTCGACCCTAATTCAACGTTTGCCCAAAAGAGATATACTCCTGAACAACTTCCAAAGGATCTACATTGTGAACAGATTGTTCCGGGTTGAAAATTGTCATTATTTATTATTACACGTAGTGTCCATCTCAGTTATAATTAAATGTGAGATAGTGAGAACTTGGACAATTTTCTGAACATTAATATTAATATATGATTATATTAGGATTATATAGGCATCATCTTCTAGGTCTATGGATTCAAACGTTATAAAACGTTAAGAAAAAAACTAGTAGTAGATATGTTAATTTAACATCTAGACAATAAATTTAAATAGAAAGCATATATTTTTACTGCACCACATTCAAAACTCAATTTCTCATACAAGCTACGAGTATGTTATCTAACGGAAGGAAGCAGCTGACACATTATTCGTATACAGCATTGTCTACTGACACTCGATGCATAAACTAGTATACCTAGAACTATTCTCATAGAACGCGAGAGGTTCACATGTAATAAAGTGATAAGAGAACAGTAGTATCGTATTAATGTAATATCTTCACAATAATGATGCTTTGTTTCTATATAAAACTTAACATAGAACTTTACCCCTTTACGATACCTCTTTCGTCTGTCATATGATTTTTTTAACTTCAAATAATTAGTACAAAGGAATAAAAATAATGTCAATCAGTTTTAAATAGTAGTATCATCACGCGGGGTAGGCAGAGTAAACCGAACGTATATAGATGTCTCAGTTCTCCGGCTTATCGGTTGATGAGATGATTTGTGATCCCCATCGCCGCATTTTACCGGCCTGATAACGACTATCGACTATTTCTAGTGATAACCAGGACCGCCGACGTGCTCAACCAAGGCACACTACTTGCCAGACTCCGAGTTGCTAATGAGATTTTGAATTTTGGAGAAAAACCTCAATAACACTTTAGCCCGACCCGAGGATCGAACTCGAGACTTCAGGATCTGATTCGAAAAAAGTAACCCTAAGACCACGAGACAGTCTAGCAGTTTAAAAAATATTCTAAAAACATCATTAGGTTAAATAGGTGATGATGGTTAAATGAAAAATCAATAACAGGTAACCAAAATAGTGGAAGTTCATTAAGATAAGTAGGTAACTAATGTAATATATTATATAATAAGTATTTAAAATATAATATAAAATATGATATTATACTCTAAATACTTATTATTATCGCCTTTGTGGTCTAGTCGTCTGGTGTTGATGTTGAACATGACCATTCAAAAAATATGTTTTTTCAGTTTTCTGATAAAATCAATATTGCCCGGGATTGGATAAGTGCCCGGTTGGCGATAGGCTTGCCACCTATCACATTGTGGGACCAAGTACGTTCAGTTAGTCGTGGGTGCACTGGATGTACCTCTGTCTACTTCTTCGGGGATACGAGCGTAAAGTTCTTTTTTTTTTCTTTTTTGAATATTATTAATTCTGTAAGTTTCAATTAATGGTGGTAATAAATGTATAATTTTTAAAACGCACTATACAATTTGATTTGTAAAGAATATGTAGTACTGCTAGCATCACCCTGGAGCCTTGAGGACAAAAAAAGGTTAATCCCACGGGAACAGTATTTTTTTCCGAGCTAAAATCATTTATGTCCTATTCCAGGTTTATGCCAAACGTTTACCAATTGAGTACCAAACATCCAATTAAACAACGTTTCAGATTTGTAATAAGAATAAATAAAAACCTAACTACGAATCGATGTATCGATTTTTGTCGTTAGGTTGGCACAATTGTTTTCCATTTTGGCGCGGAGTTTGAATTGCACGTGCTACTTAGATTAGAGTGCTGTTTTTAGTTAAATCATATTGTGCGTATTACAAATTATTTCATAATGAAAAAAGCATCGAACAAAGAGTTTGTCTTAAATTTTGAATAAATAAAAGTGAAGGAAATATTAACGTGAAGGAAATTACCACTTCGCAGAACCACTTTTCATTCGGTAAAAGGAGAATTCGCGGCAAGCCAATTCCGAAAAAGTATTTAAAAAATATTTTGATGATTGAATTATTCGTTGACGTAAGTGTATAGTTTCTGAAGGAGCATACTTTGAAGGCGATAAAATAAATTTGGATCAATAACATCAATGGTTTCCCGGTAGGTACTTTCCTGACAAAATAGTATTTACCACAAACCTGTACCTACTAAATACTGGTAATGAACCCACTTTTATGGCGTTTGAAGTTGAATTTGAGTTTAGGAAAAAAAATAAGTCGGCTGAAGCTGTATCTGGTGAATATGGTATAATACATATCTCTAGCATAATGCAGGAGGCTGTGTAAAAATGGGGATTAAAACTCTACATTACCCAATGGCCATATATTACTGTAATTATAAGTACAGTTGCATATGGTGCGATAATCTGGTGGCCCAGAACTAACCACAGTGTAAAGAGAAGTTAAAATATTCCACACTAAATTTCACTTAGCAAGCACTGGAAGCATAAGTACCATATTAACTGAAAAATTAGAGTTTATTCTGGGAATAGCTCTACTAAATTTCTATGTTCAGCAAGAAGCTACAATGGCCCGTCTCTGATTAAACGCGCTGGAAACAGCAAGAGACACTGTCCTTTTACACATGACCATGACCATCCTGGATAAAATGGAAAATTTTATTAAAGCTATATATATGCGAGAGCTGTGCGACACGGTGCAGAAAAAAACCCCTACATATAAAAATATAGTCAATATTACCGAAGAAGAAAAAGATATGTCTACAATAAATGAAAAACGCATATATACTGATGGCTCTAAATCCATAGCGGTAAAGTGGCGCCATTACCTACTGACCAGAGTTAAACATCAACATAGGTATCAGTCTTGCCAAAAACAATTCAATCTTTCAAACAGAATTCCTTGGTTTGGATCTGTCCGCAAGTATGTATGTATGACGTCAGTATGTCTGTAGACTTTTTCTTTCGGTTTGACTTGTCGAAACGTGGTTTACGGCATTTGATTGGATTCAAGCAAACAGATTTCCTAAAAATTTTAACAAATTCAGCTCAAGATTTTTGAGAATTTTTAATAATCTCAAATAAATGTCACCCAAAGAATATTTTTAAGTAACTTCCAGGCTAACGTATCGATTGATAAAAAAATCTAATCCACTCTTTTTCTTTAAAACACTGCGTCGGATGTCGTGAATTACATCAAAATCGGTTGATTCGTTCGGGAGTATCGTTACCGGATTCCCACATTCGAGTCGAGTAAGAAATCGAGAGTATTTTCGACATAGCTTTACGACATAAAAAATCTTCGCTGTATGCCATTCGATAGGTCAAAATTGAACAACTAAGATGCTTTGTAACTTTTTACGAAAACATTAAGTTCGCAACCGCCAGATATACCAGACCGCCACCAGACCGAAAATCTAGCAAGATATAGTATAGGTACGAAAATTAAATAGAAATAAATAAATAAATAGTTCCTTTTTAAAAGGGTAAGGTATTAAAAGGTATAAAATTGGTAGCAACTCGACGAAAACGTGTATGCTTCTCTCATAAATCTTTCAATTAGATTAATATTTTATTAAGCATTTTATTTGAGGTAAAAAGCTGATATTATTAAATTGGTAATAACAAAAATAGGACATGAACATCACATATTATGTACTTATATAAATTCTTGGATCCTGGCCATATGTTACATACAACTGTTATCAGAGAATAAGACAAGGTAGGTCGCTACAATTGGAATAAATTGAAAACTTTCTAATGCGGAAACATGAAATTGATTAGCCTAGTTTTAAAATAGTTCGAAATATTTTCAAGCAAAATGGTTATTATTTTAGAAATTGCATTTTTTCAATTCCCCATCTTCTGTAAAACAAATATGTACTTGTACTAGTCACGGGGTCTGGTTCGGAGGATAACGTAATATAGGAGGATACTCGTAAGATACCCTGAAGATGCTTGTGTAAGCGAAACCGGTTGGAAGTAAATTATTACTATCTTAGTGTGAAACAGTACAAGTGTTTTAATCGATAAATATTATCTTAAAATGGAGTTTCACCA